>LRSR01002308.1:0-10404 GCA_001579985.1 Hypsibius dujardini
CGCTGCGCACTAAATGCTGAGCCATTGTCCTCCGTCTGGTGTACCCAAGCTCGTTGTTAGGGTACTTACCCAAGGTCGGTGTTAGGGTACTTACCCAAGGTCGTTGTTAGGGTAGTTACCCAAGCTCGTTGTTAGGGTACTTACCCAAGCTCGTTGTTAGGGTACTTACCCAAGCTCGGTGTTAGGGTGGTTACCCAAGCTCGTTGTTAGGGTAGTTACCCAAGGTCGTTGTTAGGGTACTTACCCAAGCTCGTTGTTGGGGTACTTACCCAAGCTCGGTGTTAGGGTGGTTACCCAAGCTCGTTGTTAAGGTACTGTTGGCGTGGTTCGGTTGCAACCGCGTAGTAACTTGTTCAATCAACCAATCAATCACCCGCAGTAATGAATGGCCACCGCGGTTTTAATGTGTTGCAACCGAACCGTGTCAACACGGTGTTAGGGTACCTGGTCATTCGCGATAAACAATCGGCTCATTTACTTAGACATCTTGACTGGATTTTTCGCCCTCCAACATTCGCTGTCCGTTAAGAGTAACCTTGTGCGAAACCTCGTCCTCAATGTGATCGACCACACCGGATGCAGCCATGTTCGCGCTCTCCAACTTTTCCGGGGCAAGTGTCAATCTGTTGAACAATTGTACCACAACTACCGCTGAATGGGTACTTTAGTCACGCTGAAATAATTCACGCCGATCACGGTTCTTCTCCATTATAGACTCCATCGACAGTTCAGTGTGCAACACAAAGGCCTACGAATGCGACAGCTACGCCTCGGTCAGTCCCGTTTGATTTCCCGATTTTCACGCGTTCGATTTGAGGTTTTATGAGAAAAGGATGTAGCTGAAAACCAGTCATTTTGTTAGCATATTTTGTCTTCGAAAAAGTGGCAAGGACTTTTTCAATAGTTCAGTTCGCTTTAGATGTTCTCTTTTTTTCGTTCCGTTCGTTCCGTTCGTTCCGTTCGTTCCGTTCGTTCCGTTCCGCTTTTAATTTTCTTTCTATATTCTTTTTCGCAACAGTTTTTGCAGCCGGACAGCGAATGCGCTCAATGCAATCGCTCTTCCGTACCGAGCTGCACCCCTTGGGGCTACCACACCAACCTGTCGCTATCGTTGGGCGGGATCCGCCAGAGAAACTTCTACACCGCCACCACTGCTCGCTCTCCCTACTGCTGTAAGCTTTCCATTAATGACTTGAAAATCGGAACAGTTATCTCCACACCGCATACAGAGCTCTGTAAACATACTGGGTGTGTTGTTGTTGCAGCGAAGCCGAAAATTCAATTCACACTGCAAGCCTTGCCGGCCGAGACGACTAGCGGAAAAGTCTACGTCACGCTGTACGGAAGTCACGCCACCAGCTCCAAGCTCCTTCTCACCCCGCGGTATGATCGCCGTTTTTTATCCGTTTTTTTCATCCTTCCTATTTTTCATAACTCTGTGGGATTTCTAAGCCTGTCCGTTTTTTTTCCCACCTTCGTCTAGGAATGTTGACTTAAAGGCCGGCCAGACCTACTCCTTCTTCCCGCAGCTGTCCAGGGAGCTGGGCACGCTGGAGAAGCTGGTCTTCTACTGGGAATCCAGCCGTCTCGCGCTGCTGGACCGTGTCAAGCCCGACCGTATCCACCTGGAGGGGAGCATCCTCGCCACGGACCAGGACGGCACCGTGACGGTTTTCCAGCCGGCTCGCACGGATGTGGAGTCGCGGAAGAATTTGCCGACTAAGTTTCTGCGCTCGTATGAGCAGTGAAGATTAACTTGTGGTCGCGTCAGTTACAGGCTCCATCTTGAACATTTAATCAACTTTGAATGGGTCTTAAGATTTTACCGTTGCTCAGAACCCTTAAATTCTTTCAAAAATAGATGTATAGCTGAGTCAAATTTCAAATAAATTTTAGTTAAAATTATTAAGTTTTCCATACGATTCCCCCAAGCCCGTCGCGCCACTGGATCAGTTCGTCATCGGGATCCTCGTGACCCTTTGGTACATACATCCCGTAGCAGATGTCCCATCCCGCACGGTCCGCTCCCACACGAAATAAGGCCTTGTGGCTCGGGACATTTTGCTCTGACACCAAAGCGAACGGCAGTTCGACGCCCAATTTGTGAGCTATCTGGCACCACTCGTAGGTCAGGATGTGGAACAGTTTGTGGTTACGGTATTCCGGAAAGACGTATGCTGCACAGAAGACGAAATCTGCTCCGGTGATGGCGTAGGCTGCCAATTTTCCATCCGGATTGAAAATGCCCAGGGTCGGGAAGCCAGTGTCAAAAAGGTACTGCATGTACTCCAACGTGGCTCGCGTTCGTCCGCCATGAGCCCAGATGGAAGCCACTGTTTCCAGGTGGTGCCGCTCAAGAGGTTTCAGAGTGAAGCCTTCGGGAAGTGGGGGACTAAACGGCATGAAATGAAGACACTTTTTAAAGGGGGTGGCTTCTATTCCCTACCATTCCCTACCATTCTTCACCGAAGTCAATTGCCCCCACCTCTTCATTTATTTACCGTAGAGTCCCGACGCATCCGTGGTGCCTACGTCATCACACAGTAAAACGACCTTTTTGATTGATTGTAGAGATGTATGGCCAACCAGGTCTGATTTACTGGGGGGTCCAAAACGTACCACGTATGGAGCGGGACTTTACAGTATATAAACCCCCATCTATTGCTAAATAGACAAACAGATCGACAGACAGACAGACAGACAGGCAAATAGGCAGACCGACAGACCGACAATTTGTCTGTAGTTCAAGGCAAATTACTACAAGTGTTTTTGCTGTCTGTCTGTCTGTCTGTCTGTCTGTCTGTCCGTCTGTTTGTCTGTTTGTCTGTTTGTCTGTTTGTCTGTCTGTCTGTCTGTTTGTCTGTTTGTCTGTTTGTCTGTCTGTCTGTCTGTCTGTTTGTCTGTTTGTCTGTTTGTCTGTTTGTCTGTCTGTCTGTCTGTCTGATTGAAGCCCTGGAGGAGCTTAACCTGTATCTAGTCTGAGGCTGGTTTATAAAAAGGAAAAGTGGAGTCCGTAGTTAATTACATATGACTTTTCATATCAAGGCTAGTTTCTAGAAACGAAAGGCGGGGACTATAGCTAATCCAAAAAGGGTGGGGTTTTCATATCGGTAAGTGGATGGTGGGGACCATAGACAAATAGTCGGGGAAAGGTGGGAAATGGTCGAGACTAGAGTCTCAACCTTTTTTAAAATATATTAAATTAGGTGCAAACTTGAAAAAGCTCGGGCAAAAAGCCAATTACCCGGGATTGAGTTTTTCGTGTCGGAAGACCACAACGAAAGCTTGTAAGTCCTCTCGTTCTTCATGCCCCATGTAGCTCCCGTGTACTCGGCATATTTCCGCCAATTTTGGGTAGAGCGATCTTGACACAGCTAAAACGTTTGAGTCGTTTAAATGGTTTGATAGTCTTCAAATAAATATAATTCGACCGTACGGTAAAAAAATGTGGGCTTGGACCAGTCCACAACTCCCGGCTCTTGCAGAAGGTTCCCGAGAGCTTCTTCGTTGATTGCAAAGAACGTGTGCGCTGTGTGGCACATGAATCGTGGAGGGATTGCCTGGTTGAAAGACTCATTTATATCTTCCGTTACTCGCTATTGTGTCTTCCGGTAAGGGATTAAAATACGGAGATTCGGGTACAGCGGAAACCCTCACCACATTGTTCTGGTTCTTCTTCGGCCTGGCAATACTGGCCTTATGATTGGGAAAGCAGTCTGAAACATAGACGCACTCTAAAATAGTCTCTGCATAGTGTAACTGTATAAGAACTAGAGAAATTGAAACAATTTACGTACCTACGACAAACTCGATTCCAGGCCAGGCAAACTGGTTCTTCAGAAGGTGATTTTGAGCGAGATAATAGATCTGTATTAAACAATTCCGCGATCGGCAAAGCTTTTCAACATCGAACGTTTAACCGCACACTTTGGACATCGAAGGGAAGGAAAGTACTGTACCAGTACCGTATGCTCGCGATCTCCAGGGACACTTTTCTGCCTTACCCGCAAATTTTAACCAACCCGGGCCGTGCCTATTCAGTGCCGCTCACCAAATTAGCATTGTCGGGACAAATATACGGAAAAGCACAACTGCACAATCAATCAATCGAGCACAACGAGTAAGCTGTACGAAATCAGCCAATCAGAGAGGAGTAAATTAGACTGAACGTTCAATCGAGTGCAGGGCCATACCGAGAGAGGCGGGGCTTAGCTGTCCCTTGAGATCGCGAGCATACGGTATGCCTGAATGGTGCCATTCACATATTACGTAATCAAAGGAGGGTAGGTGGGTGGTCTGGACCCTTGATTACTCACCAGTAAAATAGGCCCCGCCCTTCAGTATGATTTTGATTATCTGGGTAGGTGGGTGGTCGAAAAAGGCCACTTTTTGATTATGTGAATGGCGCCAAACTTACAGGTAGAGTTTCCGGCCAATGTGATTTGAGTTCCTCGACGAAGAGTCCAAGTTCTTCCTCTTCAATAATGTGCATAGTTGTTTCTACCGCGACGCTTATTAAGATGGTTATCAAAAGTGTTTAGGCTGGTAAGGCGATCCACTGGTTTACGGAAAATGTAGGATGTCAGCAGTGAAAAATTCACTTCCAGCTAATAAGCTCAGGTATGAGAAGTACGAGCAGGTGAGAAGTACGAGTAGGTGAGAAGTACGAGCAGATGCACTTAAAATTCAGTTCCAAGACTCGAACTGCCGCCGTCAGCAATTTCCAAGCATTTTATCGCGAATAAAATCTCGGAAAAGCGACCAAGGCTGGGAAAAGGTCGATCTACCGCAATAGTTCAGTCATCGTGTACAAAGAAACTGAAGAGGTACGCCACCCAATTCGGTACGCCACCGAATAAGCCGGTCTACGGAATGGGAAGTGCGCGTGGATACAGTCTGAATGTCCCAGCGAAAAGCAATCTCCCGCAGCTTGCTCATATTATTATCTTTCATAATGGTGCAACATACAAACTAACAATAAAGTGTGGAGAATACTTTAGTCTGGCGACGAATCCATCGATCCAACACGTGGACCGTTGTGTCGACCAGTAGGTGGCACCTCGAACTCCTTTGCGTTGGACTGGCAAACCGACGTTTTAGCCACTTGGAACAACCCTGCTCCTAATAGCATAATAAGGCGCACGACATAATAAGGCGCACGGCAATTTAAGGCGCACGGCAATTTAAGGCGCACGGCAATCTAAGGCGCACGGCAATTTAAGGCACACAGCAATCACTGTTGTTTATATATTAAATATTTTAATTCGAAAATATTAGCGTTCGTTGAATTCGGTCACGGTTTCTATCGTTGCTATTTGTTTACAGTAGCGTTGATTGTCTCATTATGACTCTTGTGAATCTGAAGGGGCGAACGGTTTTAGCTCGAGATTTGAGGCCCAAAAAAAGCTGAAACAGATTGTGTCCGTGAGTGCAGTGCAAGTGTACTCAGTAAGTAGGGCATCAAGACAGATCTCTGTTTTGGGTTGCAATTCTGCCGCGGCGTTTTGGCTCCAGCTCGCGCCGTCGAAACAAGACAAATTATAATCAAATATTATTCCACAGCCAGTAATAGTACAGTGACACATACACAACACATGGTGAGTGAGGGGCGCGGCGCACCCTTTTCACACTTACGTTTTCCTCCCCGCGATTCATGAAAAAAAGTGTCGCCGGGATCCTCTGCTTACGTAGTACAGTCGGTACCACATTAAAAGCAGAAGGGGAAAAAGAGCGTAAGCGAGTGGATTTTGGGTCGCCCTCCCTCTCCTCTCTCTCGAGCGTGCGCGCGCGCGCGCGATCGAGTCCGTCATCCCTATTACGCGTCTCCCGTCTTCCTCGTCATGCCTCTCTTCCTCCCGACGTCTGATATATGCACACACACACACACACACACACACACACACAGAGACACAGACAGACAGACACATACACACAGACACACAGACAGACACACACAGACATGCACACAAGGTTCTTCCAGCACATACACATACACACGTCCCGGAATGGGGCCGCCGGAGCCGGGAGGTAACGCGCTCGCGCTCGGGCGGAAGAGCGCCAGACACACACACACACACACGTAGACGCAGCGACAGACCGACCGTCCGAGGGGACGCCGTCGACGACACGCGGGGGGAAGAATCGGGGAATGGGGAGATCCGGTTGCATATTGCACATTGAGGCACAATCGATCGCGGGGCTCTGCTCTATTTGATCGGGTTGGCATGGCCTCTCGTCGCCACGACTCATCAGAGCTCCTTCTTGTATATCCATACACGAATGGTACCCCCCGTGCATAGAAACGGGCTCTCCCGTCTCATAGCGGGCCGGAATTTGCAACATGCGGGGGGGAGACGATCCCAAAATGCCAATACGTCGCCATGCGCGTATCCCACACTGTATGCAGTAGGCTGCGTATTCAAATGCGCAATACAGTTCGGGGGAACCCTAAAGAAAATTAAGAGTTGGGGGAATATGTGTTTTTGGGGGGCTCTCTCTTTTCTATCCCGTTTCCCACATACACACACACACACATACCACTCCCTCCATTTACTTTGCAGTATGTAGCGTCCTTTCTCTTTATGCATATGCACATAGTCTTTTTTCTCCGGGAGGCCTCGCCTCTCTCTCTTCCTTTCTTGACTGTCTGACGGTCCTCTCGCTCCCCTTTCTCCCTATGAGCCTGAGAGCGTACCCCTCCCTCTCTCTCCCTTGTTTCCGTCTTTCCCCTTTGCGTCATCCTGTTTTGCTGACTTGTAGGCTTTTATCACACACATACACATACACATACAACAGCAACCGCCCGTGCGATATCGCGCAAACGAGTGAGGAGACGGGGAAGAGAGGGAGAGCGCGCGGGAGTTAAGCCCGGACAATTAAACGGAGGCATATTTTCTTCTCTCTTTTTTCTTCTCTCCTTCCTTCTCCAGCGCTTTTTTGAATTTCTACTTCCATCATCTTGGAGAGTGTGCGTATATGTACATATGAGCACATAAATTCGAGGAAATATGGATTAGCAGATATATATTCTGTATATATGCATGTATGGGGGACCTTTGGGCTGGGGTTCGCGCGCACACACCACGTAGACGCCAATACCCGAGGACGGACGGACGGACGGACGGACGACAACGACGACGACACACTCTATCAGTTTATATCCATACCTCCCCCCCCCAACATATGACCCGACCCCACGCCATATATATATCAGCAGATGAGTTTTAATGGGTCCTCCATTTTGCGGGAATAATTACTTGTGCAGTTGCTGGAGCAGTCGGCGCGGTCGTCCCCGTCACGGCGACGGACCGAAGCCGACTACTACTGCTGCTATTTCCCAGGAGGACTGTCGCCGCGTCGCTGACTGCTGGGCTTCATCATCAACACTCTCTTTTGATTCGGATTACTTCGTTGTGACTTCTTCTTCTCTTTTTGGTGGTGCCGCGGATTTTCCCGTATTTTATTCAGCGTCGTGGCACGAACCGTTGTTGTTGTTGTTGTTGTTGGGGAGCGCTTTCGGTGGGATACCTGGCGGCGGTGATACCCAGGGTGGAGGACGATCGGGAGCCCGTGATAATCGGGGCAGCCTGATTAGCCGCTGCTCCCGTCAATCATGGCAGACATGCCGATGCCCGATTTGAGCAATTTGACGGAAGAGGAACGTCGCCAGATTGAGGAAGTCATCAACCGGCAGAAGCATGAAGAGGCCAAGGATAAGGAAGTCGTCCAGTGAGTAAATAATTGTATACAGTCAATGTGGAGTCCACTTCGTTTCCTTAAATTCGATTAGGTCTTACTGCTCAGAATTGTTTCTAAGTTTTTTAAGTTTTTTTTCTCTCGTTTACCCTTTTCTCTTGTTACCTTGAGTACACGGTAAATTAAGGTGAGAAAAATTCGTATTAGAAATACCTTATTAATAGCAAGGTCATTTTTCAAAAATTTTACCCTGATACCAGAAGACTTGAACGACCCCGTTTATTTTTTTGAGTAATTCTATGCAGTTCAGTATTGTTTTCAACGAAATTTGTACAAAAGATGAGCTGAACACGCTGTTGTTACGACGACCGGACTTGTTGAGTGTGTGTGTGTGTCTGTCTGTCTGTCTGTCTGTGTGTGTGTGTGTGTGTGTGTGTGCGCGCACACCAGCAATGAAATTGATGATTGTCTGTTCCCAGCTCGCGTTTATTGATTTTTTTCTGCGTTACAAATTATACCTCAGTTACTGTAGACACGTACCGAAAATTTTTTCCACTTGATTAAAGTGGGCGTGTTGGGTTCCCTATAGACACACGATCATTGTTGTCTCATTACATTGTGGAGAACTTGTAAACCTTCTGTGTCAATAATACACAGACAGACAGACAAACAGACAGACAGACAAACAGACAGACACACAGACACACAGACAGACAGACAGACATACCTACAGACATACAGAAACACAGACACACAGACAGAGACAGACAGACAGAGAGACAAGCAGACAGACAGACGCACACACAAACGATATCCTACTCCCGCCCTTTGGTTCCCCGAACGAACAACTTTCCACAAATCTCGTAAACATACATTGTATGAGTCACAATGCATTACCAGATAATTCCACGAATTTAACATCTTCCGGAAACGTGGAAAAACTGTGTATTTGCAGACACAAAATGGGTTTGTTGATGACGGGCTTTTTTGTGTTGTGGTTTTTAGGAACCTGGCTAACGAGGTGAAGCAGATTGAGCAGCGTGTGATCCAGCAGAAGACGCAGCAACCCTTCAGTGGCCTTCTACCCGATCCCAATAAGGAGGGTCTCTGTGATATTTGTCAAAAGGTCAAGTTTTCCGACGGCATCGGACATCAGTGTAATTACTGCCGCCTCCACTGCTGCGTACGGTGCGGCGGACGCGTTCCAATCAAGAACGGCAAAGTAAGTTAACCTCTCGCGCGCTGTTCTTCTGTCACTTCCGTTTGCATTGAGCTCGTTCGCTCACTCCCCAACCGTCGAAGAGAGAGAGAGAGAGAGAGAGAGAGCTGGGCAAGCAGGAGAGGGAGAGCCAAAGAGCCGGGCAACCCCAGCTCTAAATGCGACCCATTTTACCGTACTTCCATCATACAATAAACCCCAGCGCGCGAGCTCACCGCGCGTCGCTCGCTGTTGCCTTGCGCGCCCCGACTCATCATCAATCGTTTTTCTCTTCTGTGTCTGTGCGCGAATGTCTGTGTACTGTAATGTACTGTATGTGTGTGTGTGTTGTTACACTCTTAAATCGCTTCTCCCAACACACCAATCCCCCGCGCTTATTCCCTTTTCCTTCCGCTCGGACGGACTCGAGCGCGTCGCGCGTCAACCGACCCGATGTAAACTACAATACACAATTGCCCCAAGACTGTAAGCAGCGCAGCAGCACATCTTTCTCTCTCACACACACACACACACACACACACACAGAGGCAGAGGGAGAGAGGGACAGGGACCCCGTCAGTATCGTTTACAATTTTGCGCGGGGAACCCTTGACGAGGGATTCTTTCCGTGAGGGAGAAGTAAACGCTCGGGTATATATTTAGCAAATCGATCGACTCGCTAGGAATCTAAAACAAACTTGCGAAATATCTCTGCTCCGTTTTATGGATTACACTAAATTACCGTAAAGGTGTATGCAGTGCCGAGTCTTCCTTTCTGCACCAAGCTCGAACAGCTTCACTGTTGGGTTGATGGATTAGACCGACGAGGTCTCGGACAGAAATTAAGGCGATTGGATAAGTCGATAATTAGAGCGGTTTATAACCTTACCGATTGTCTCTAGTTGGTGCATGGTGGGGCATTCGATGGCTTCCTGGTGGCATATAGTCGAGAGCCAGCCGCCGTCTTTGTTGTCTGAAAATCCATGCAGTGCATGTTACCGGCTTTATCTGCTGGTACTTGATTATTGATCCTGTAAAGTGAGCCTTTAGGCAAAGAGATGAGTTAGGAAGGGAACGGAAAAACCATTTGGTAGTCTTGCACTTTCAGGCAGACTGCAGTCTCTCTTCTCACTTTCAAGTCAAGTCAATTTCGCTGTCCGGACATATTTCGCGAAGTGAATTGGAAAGCCGGAAAAGCTCCCGAAATTCGAACTAATTAAGACGCTTAAAGAAAAAGGTTTAAGACATTCTATGGTCTGTACTGCTTACAATGGCTCAACCCGAAGGTATTTTCGGGAAGCTTAACCATGAACAGCTTTTGTTTTCTGAATGCTTAATTAAACCCTTCATGATGAGGGTTTAAAGTTGGTCTTCTGTACATGCCTGTATGTTACTGTCTTATGTACTTCAACCAATCAACCACCCACAGTAATCAACTGCAACCGTGCCAACACTAGTCTCCAGCTAAGAGTACGAGGACTGACTCCAGGCTCCCACATTCACTTACTATC
>LRSR01002310.1:0-11422 GCA_001579985.1 Hypsibius dujardini
TTTCTTACGGCGAAACTTAAGGCCCATTGCCCCTTACGCCAAGCAGTAGCGTAAGAAATTAACCTTAAGAGAGGCCACACCCCTTCCCTCATTCCTATTGGTCCCTGTCCTTAAGTTTACGCTTACGTTACGCTTACGTTACGCTTACGCCGACTGCTTAAACGTCCCTAATGTCTTGGCCAATCAGTCGAAGCTCGAAATGAGTCCGTGTTTGTTGACACGCTCCTTCAGTAAGCTCCACCCACAATACCGTATTCCCCCGACCTCAAGGGACAGTTAAGCCCCACCCCCTCCAGTCATCGGTTGACTGTTCGATCGGATTCACTGTGTCATGATTGATTAAAATTCAAGACCAGCTTGGCAGCAATTGATTGATTGATTAAGCGGAATTTCTTGACGCACACATTCAATCACTTGATTGATTGATTGTAGGCAAACGGTGATGAACAGCAAGATCCGGGGTGGATCAAATTAACTGGTTGGGCAAAAAAGTGTCCCATGAGATGAGTGGGACATTTGATGGCCATTACAGAGGAAAGATAAGATTCCCTTCTGTTTCCCTTGAGATTGGGGGATTACGGTAATCGAGGGGATTGAAATCGGGGCTGTTGGGCGGAATATTGACGGTCCGAATGAAGCAAGGCATTTTTTCCTCCAAAAAGGCCCGCGCAGTTCCTGCCGCGTGGCACGGTGCTTTGTCTTGATACAAAATCGCCGAATTTGCTTCCAGATCGTAGGGAAGGTTCTCCAGCGTCGGTTTCAGGCAGTCGTCCTTGTAGGTATGCTGGTTGAGGCTGAAACCAGACCTTAAAACAACGAAGGGAGATTGACCGGAAAAAGAAACGGTGCCAAAAACGATCGCGCAAAAAGCAGATTTTGGAAATTGCTTGAAAAAGGGTTTTCTCTTTCCGCCGCGCCTTTTTAGCATTTGCCAGTAAAAAACAATAAATACTACGTTTTAAGACTTTATCCTGTAACAAATCTGCAATCTGAGGCACCGAAAACCCTCGTGACGGCCAGAACACAATGAGATTTCGGATCTTCTCACTAATCATCTTCCCGATCTTTCAAACGTAAACAAATCAAATTTCCTTTTTTGTGAGTGAGGGGGACTTTTGTCTCTCGACTTGCTTACAGCAAGATTTTGATGATTCTTTAACTGAAATAAATACTGTATTTTCGCGTTAGACAGGGACAGTCGTACTGGAGTGGAACGTGTGCATGGCTGTGTGCACCGTACACACAGCACAAAGCCGCGTGGCCGATTAAACGTCCCACAGCTCGTACTGGAGTGGAACGTGTGCACGGCTGTGTGCACCCTACACACAGCACAAGCGCCGCGTGGCCGATTAAACGTTCCACAGCTCGTACGCTGTCCCTGTCTAACGCGGAAATACAGTAATTAAATTTAAAATACGAAATCTATTTATGTGTTTTGTTTCAAATGGCAATTCAAATTAATCCAAAGAACACTGCTGTGTATGATGATTCCTTGTGTCGTTTGAAGGGAAACGGATTATTTTTCAACTATAACAGCACCCAAGATCTTCTCCCTGGAGAGATGACCACCGTTCGAGCAACCATCGTCGAGGTTCGTCAAGATTTTAGCTGCTTATCTGATCGAAAGTTTCTTCATTGCACTAATTGCTTAACCATTGACTTCATCAATTGATTGCTTGATCTAGTCTCGCTTCCAACTAACCGCTTAACAATTGACTTCAGTAGTTGATTGCTTGATTTTAAAATTTAATCAAGTTTTAAGCGAGACTAGATCAAGCAATCAATCAGTAAGGTCAATGGTTAAGCGGCTAGGGACTCTTGGATTTTTTCTCCCCAAGACGAGGACTCGAGGGCAGACAAAATATGTTTCTAAAATGTGCATATTTAGTTCAATGTCTGTGAAAAAAAAATTCAGGCAGATTGGTGTGTCGGCAACCGTTCCGAGGCCTTGTCAGCTCTTCTATTTCGCTAAACTCATTTTTCCTTAACAGAGGGAATGGTCGCGTGATGACGGACAGCCTGCGACACGGGAACATTTTCTGATGGCCCTGGCTGACTTACAGTTCATCCTCGTCCGTGCCTCCTACGGGCCGACCGACACACTGGTGGGGTAAACACACCCTCAGCACTCCCCAAATATTTAGCGAACCAAACCAATAGCACTGGCCTTTTTTGAATGGTTTCAGCCTGGGTGATATTTCCTTGTCGATCGCGCAACCGCGCTACAACGGACAGGAGCGGACCCAGGCGGTTGAGCTGTGCAATTGCCCACCCGGATATCGTGGTTCCTCCTGCGAGGTTCGAGAAAAAAAAAATTAAAAAAAAAATTAAAAAAAATTTTTAAAAAATTTTTTTAAAAAAAAATTAAAAAAAAATTAAAAAAAATTAAAAAAAAAATTAAAAAAAAAATTAAAAAAAAATCAGTTGAACAGATTAAGAGTATAATCTGCTTTCCAGGACTGTGACCGAGGTTACAGTCGCACCGAGGGAGGCCTCTATCTCGGCCTGTGCGAGCCATGCGACTGTAACGGTCGTTCAGAAGAATGCGATCATGAAAGTGGCGTCTGCGAGGTAATCGTAGAATGAAAGAACACGTGATGTTTAACCGGAAGTTGTTAAAAAAACATGTTCAGGCGGGACCTTCCCTTATAGAACTGTCGCGATGGTGCATCAGGAAAGCACTGTGAAATCGAGGGTGGTCAGGCGCCGCCACCACGTCCAGACATTCCGCCAGAAGTGGTTGTTACGGTTCAGAATCGTCGAACCGATGTCGATGCGGGCGATTTGGTGCGGCTAGATTGTCAAGTTCAAAGTCGCGGACCGGTGCGAATCGACTGGTCGCGAACCGACCGAAGAGCCCTACCACGAGGCTCCTTGCAAGGGTCTGATAATTCTCTCACGATACCAGCAATCGCACTGAATGATGGTGGAGTGTATAAATGTAGCGCTACTGGAGGGCGTGGCGAGTTTTCCTCTGCCGAAGTCTTTCTCGTCGTTCACCGTAAGACTGGAGAGACTAGCAGTCTGTCTATCTGCCTGCCTGCCTGCCTGCTGTCTGTCTGTCTGTCTGTCTGTCTGTCTGTCTGTCTGCCTGTCTGCCTGTCTGCCTGTCTGTCTGCCTGTCTGCGTGTCTTCCTGTCTGTCTGCCTGTCTGCCTGTCTGCGTGTCTTCCTGTCTGTCTGTCTGTCTGCCTGTCTGCCTGTCTGTCCTGTGGGAGTACCTGTCTTGTTAATAAGTCGCTGCATTTTCTTTAGCACGAGCAGCAACGGAGGCCCCAACGCGCCGTCCGGTATACACACCAGCTCCGCCCCCGGAGGACAGGTCAATTTTTGTGCAAGTGGTCCCGCCAAAAAGCAAGACCATTCAAGTCGGCTCGACCATTCAATTTCAGTGCATCGTTCGTAGCGGAGTAAGTTATCCTCACCGTCACTACACGCGTGCATCATTACTGACTCTTTTGACAAAAAAACAACGTTGCACATCGGTTCATCGGTTAGATCACTTATACGGCAGCATGGACGAAAACCGGAGGCAGACTCCCGTCCCGTGACTCCGACGTGGCTGGCGTCCTCACCATCACCAACGTCCAACCGCGAGACGCCGGAACGTACCAATGCACCGGATCGAACGTTTACCAGACAGCTTCTGACTGGGCTCGGTTGATTGTTGAAGGTATACGACTGAAACACCCGTTCGACAATGCAAATTTGAAGAACGTTTGTCTTGCAGAAGAATACGATCGACCTGTTACCGTTTCTCCTCCGGAACAAAACCTTGAGGAGCAATCTCCGCGAGATCTTTGGTCGCCGGCGCAAGTTGCAATCGAACCGGAGCACTTGCAGGTTAATGAGGGCGAGTCAGTGGTGTTCCGTTGTTCTGCTACGGGAAACCCGTCTCCTCGTGTGGTTTGGACCAAGGGTGGTAGCCAGAGTGCCGTAATCGCGGAAGGGGCAATCTTCCAGATCTCCTCTGCTCACGCTGACGACGCGTCAGAATACACGTGTACGGCTACGAATGATGCTGGCTCCTCTAGTTCAACTGCTGTCCTTCACGTCACGAGAGGTATGCATCTCATGAAAGGGTCCTGTAAAATAGTCCAACCGTCCGTCGACCGTCTGTCGACCGTCCGTGGACCGTCGGGTCGACCGTCCGTAGACCGTCCGTCGATCGTCCGTCGACCGTCCATCGACTGTCCGTCGATCGTCCGTCGATCGTCCGTGGACCGTCGGGTCGACCGTCCGTCCACCGTCCGTCCACCGTCGGTGGCGGTTATTCATTCTCTTCGGTCAACCGCTGGCCGTTTCACATATCGGCTAACCGACCCACATCACCAAGCACACCGTGCGACCTTCCGTCGTCGGTCCCACTTTTTCCGCCACCCGTAAAACCTTCCGGTTCTCCGGCCGATTCTCCGCAGAATCGGCGGAGATTCACCATCCAGCCATCCGTCTGACCTCTAGATAGTCCGCCCTGGGGATTTCCTGCAGGTCGGACGGATGGCCGGATGGTTACTGGCAATCCTCCAGCCGGTCCTCAGTCGGGCCTTCTTACCATCCGTCTGGTCGTCCGACGATCTGTCAGTCTTCCGTCGGACCGTCTGACCATCCGTCTGGTCGTCCGACGGTCTGTCGGCCTCAGTCGGATCCTCGGACCATCTGAGTATTTGTCAAGCCCGCGAGAGACCATTTGACCATCCGTCTTGTCGTCAGACGACCTCTCGGATCTTCCGGTCAACAGTCCGAAATACACAAGCAATTTTAATTCACTTTCGTCAACCGATTTTGCGACCGTCCGAAAGTCTGACGGTGGCTCCGTGTACGCTTCCGCTAGACACTTTCCGAAACCATCTGCTTAACTGACCGTCCGTCTTTGAACTGTCCGTCAATGGAATCAATTTTTCTGAACTTGTAGATGACGGACGACCGAAGATCCAAATCGACTCCCCGGAACATCGAGCGCGATCCGGTGAGCCCGTCCAACTGCGTTGCGACGCATCCGGCGATCCGACACCCGAAGTCACGTGGACCAAGGATGACGGTCCACTCTCGCCGTCCGCGATTCAGCAAAACGGCTTCTTGTCCATCTACGAGCTTGCGGAGTCCGATCAAGGCGTGTACACTTGCACGGCGCGGAACGACAAGGGTTCGTCGGAAGTTCAGGTTTTGGTCGTCGTTGACAACGGCCACTTCCCTGCCACTCAGCAGTCCATGCCGGACACCGTCGGTCCGTCCGATCCGGAAGACACGGAAGGTGCGGGAGCTTCATTGGACTCTCCGCCGACGGCTTCGATCGACCCTTTAACGGTCGGCACGTTCGAGGGAGCAACGGTTGAGTTGACATGCACCGTTACTGGAACGCCGAGACCGAGTGTCCGTTGGTATCGCGCTCACGGCGGTGAAATCGACGACCGTCACTCGGTAATGCTTTTCTTTCCTCTTTTGAATGAAATAAAAATTTCGGATAAAAAAACACTTTTCAGTTTTCGGATACAAAATACGTTATCCGTAACGTCACGTCAGATGACCGTGGAGTTTACGTCTGTGTAGCGGAGAATGTTGCCGGAGTGGTGCAGGCGACCGTTGGACTTGAAGTTGAAGGTACGGGAAGATCCGAACGTGGAGCGGCGTTTTTCCTTTTTGCAAATCAAAAACTGACTTTTTTTTTGACACTGTTTTTACGCGTAGGAATGGAAATACCGCGTATTGAAATCTACCCGGACCAGATCCAATCGACGCGAATCGGTCAAAGCGCATTCTTCCATTGTCGGATTGTGGCGGGTTCCCCGACTCCCGTGCAGGTCTGGAGTCGCGCCGACGGGCGGCCGTTAACTCGACGCACGAACATTGTCGACCGACCGGACGTCATTTCATTCACCGACATTTCCCACGCGGAAGCCGGGTCGTACGCCTGCACGGCGCAGAATAAGTTCGGGGAGGCGAGAATAACGGTTACCCTGCAAGTTCAAGGTACGACGTAGTACTCCGGGAAACTTCTCACCGATTTCGAAACGTGTCTCTCTGTATATCACCTAGACTCAGATGCAGCCAACCGTCTACCCACTGACGAAGCTCCGCGACCGGATGACGGTCGGAGACCGGAGGATCAACGGAGACCGACGGATGGTCAAAGACCGACGGATGACCGAAGACCGACGGATGACCGAAGACCGACGGATGACCGAAGACCGACGGATAACCGAAGACCGACGGATGACCCAAGACCGACGGATGACGGTCGGAGACCGACGGATAACGGTCGGAGACCGACGGATGACCGAAGACCGACGGAGGAGCGTCGACCCGATGGCAGCGCTCAAAGGCCGGAGGAAGACCCTGTCAATGATCCCCGCGTTCAAGTGGAACCCAGGCAAGTGACGGTCCGTCACGGTCAGCCTGCGCGATTCATCTGCATCCACCCGGATGCCGGTTTTGAACGAATCAACTACCGCTGGAGTCGGCAAGATGGCAGACCGCTTTCCGCAAGGGTTTCTCGAAACGGTCTTAACTACATCGAGATCAGGGGCGTGGACGAGCTGGATGCAGGGTCGTACATTTGCACTGCCCGAACGAGATCGGGGGAGGACCGAGCGGTCGGTCATCTGTTTGTGGAGAACACGGAAGAGCCCGCCGTGGCGACGGAACCCTCCGTGGTGGCGGAACCCTCCGTGGTGGCGGAACCTTCCGTGGCGACGGAACCCTCCGTGGCGGCGGAGAACCTTCCCTCAACTACTCCCACACCGGCACCGACGGAACAGCTTTATATAGAGCCGGCACACTTGACGGTCCGGCGAGGGGATAATGCACGCTTGGACTGCGTCGACCCCGCAGTCGGTTTCAAACTCACTCAATATCGCTGGAGCAGGGAGGACGGACGACCGTTGAGCGAGAGGGTCCTCCAGAACGGGAACTATTTGGACTTTGAGAGGGTGCATGACGACGATGTGGGTCGGTACATTTGCTCGGCGTGGAGCGAGTCTAGCGTCCGAACGGCTGCCGGAGAGATTCTGCTCGAAAACGGTAACGAACATTTTTTTATTTAAATTTAAAATTAATTAAAAATTAAATTTATTTTATTTTTTTTTTTTTTTTTTAATTCATTTTTTTTCAATATCTTCAGCCGCAGCAGTTAGTCAAGGAATTCGAGGTGATCAAGTGTCAGTGGGGGAAAATCGTCAGGATGACGTTCCCGGATTTTCCAAGAGTAGGAAGGACAAGTTTTTTGTTCGTCCGAAAAGTGCGAATTTAATATTTTATTTTTCTTAATATTCCAGCTCCGATAACGGAAGCGTCGACGCAAGAAAACCGTACGCAGCTTCTTCATGGGCCGCGTTTCCGCGGACAGGCCAATTCGTTTGTCATCCTACCAGCTGGGACGAGGACGACTCGGTCGGAGCTAAACCTGACGGTTAGATTCAAGCCGGAATCCGCAAACGGTAAGTCCCGCGTGAGGCAATACTAGCTGAAATACATGAGTGTCAGGAGTGCAGACGCGCCGTCGTTGTGGATATTTGCTGGCGTTGACGGATCGACTGAAACGAGGCATAATTTTAACTTCCCTGAGGTAGTTTCTTTTCGTGTCGGAAAATTTTGAGGGCTTCATAGCCAAGTCACTAATCAACCGGAGTCTCCGTCTATACAGCCAGCTTCACTATTAATGCAGCCGTCTGTCCGTCCGTCCGTCCATCCGTCCATCCGTCCGTCTGTCCATCCGTCCGTCCGTCCATCCGTCCGTCTGTCCATCCGTCCGTCTGTCCATCCGTCCGTCTGTCCATCCGTTCGTCTTTTCTTCCGTCCGTCCGTCCTTCCGTCTGTCCTTCCGTCCGTCCTTCCGTACGTCCATCCGTCTGAGTTACTCAGTGGTCGAGTCAATCTGAACTAAGCTGGATGTCACTCGCTCTTTCAGGTCTGCTGATCTACCAGCCGTTACCGAACACCAACAGCGGTCGCCTCAGTCGCAACCAACCGAGTCACGCCAACTTCGCCGCTCTCGGCCTGTCCGACGGTTACATCGAATTCCACTACGACGTCGGAGCGGAGACGCCGGCGGTGGTGAAGAGCCGGCAGCCGGTCGACCTCAACCAATGGCACGAAGTCCGTCTCACTCGGGATGAATTGGTCGTGGACCAGCAGGAATCGGTCCAGACCTACTACCCCGACACCGAGGTCGGGGTGGACCAGAACGCGTCGGAGCTCTTTGTGGGCGGGGTCCCAGACATCGCTCAGCTGAGTCGGCACGTCGGCTTCCAGGAGAACTTTGCGGGGTGCGTGGACGGTTTGACGGTCGACGGAGCGGCGCAGGACATTTTACGGAACGCCACAGCAACCCACGGTGTGGAGGATTGCGATGCGTGTGGGCGGCAGCAGAGTCCGTGTCTGAACGGCGGGACTTGCCAGACCGCGCGGACGACGCCGCTCGGTTATCGCTGCAGCTGTGCGGCGAACTTTGAGGGACTACAGTGTGAAGTGGAGACCGGAGCGGTTCGGTCTGAGCAAGGTCCGCATATCACGCATGACTGGTCAGAGACCGCGATGTGTCCAATGCAAACTGAATGTTCGTTTGTTGTCTTTCATTTGTGCAGATTCTGACTTGAAAGTCCCGAGTTTCTCCGGGAATTCCTTCTCCGCGTATGCCACGCCCAAAAATATCATCACGCGACTGTCGCTCGAGGTGGTCTTCCGCGCACGAAGGACCAGCGACGCCATCATCGTCTACATCGGAGCGGGCGAATATGAAAGCGGCCGCGAGGACTTTTTCTCCCTCGCCATCAAGGACAAGGCGCTCGAACTGCGCTACGATCTCGGCTCTGGTACAGACGGAAGCAACAAAAGAGCAATGTAAAAAAGACTGTAACTTTCCCATTGTTAACTCAGGTCACGCTGTGCTTCGAAGCGCGGAGGAAGTGCAGACCGACAAGTGGTACGCGGTTCACGTGGAACGACGAAATCAGCAGGCAGAAATGACGGTCAATCAGCAGGAAAAGATCATGGGGAACTCGTCAGGCACCATGACCATGCTGAATCTGAAAACGCACCTGTATGTCGGCGGTGTCAGTGGCCGAACGGTTGTCTCATCAGCTGCACAAGTCCGTGGCGGCCTGGATGGATGTGTTGCCAAGGTTGGTCGAGTATCGAAGACAGACACACAGACAGACACACAGACACACAGACACACAGACAGACAGACAGACAGACAGACAGACAGACACACAGACACACAGACACACAGACAGACACACAGACACACAGACACACAGACAGACAGACACACAGACAGACACACAGACAGACACACAGACAGACACGCAGACACGCAGACAGTTAGTTAAATAAAAGGCAAATGGCAGATTCTTGTTCATTTAGGTGGCGGTAAACGGACTCGCGTATAACCTGACGGATTCCAACAGTGTGCTTGCCAGTGGAAACGTTTCAAACTGTGCCGAGGCCGGAGCTTGCTCTGCACAACCGTGCGTGAAAGGAACATGCGTGGAATTGGGCACTCGGTCTGCGGAGTACCGCTGCAGTTGTCCGCCAGGAACTACCGGTAAACGCAAAACGTTGACCGATATTTTGCGTCAGATTCTACCGAATCTAATCGTACACAAGTTTTTCTTTTTGTGTCGGAAGGGGTGAACTGTGAATTGGAAGAGAACGTTTGCTCGCAACAACAGCCGTGCCAGAACGGGGGCACGTGCGACGGAAAGGGAACGTCTTATGTCTGTCATTGTACACTCGGATTTGGGGGCGCGAACTGCGAGACCGGTAGGTCGATAAAACAAACTTCTGGTACCGCAGAAAGAATTCACCTCTTCCTCTTACAGAGCTCACGATTGGATCGTCCGTCTCGTTCAAGGGGAACAGCTACCTCGAATTGAACGGCTCCATGCTTCCGCACATTGGTGTCAATGAAGCTGACGTCGTCGTCATGTACTTCAAAACCTCCAAACCAAACGGACTGCTGCTGTGGCAGGGACAGAAAACGCTCGGCGGAAAGAGCAAGGATTACTTATCACTTTCTCTGCAAAACGGTGCTCTCCTTTTCAGGTACGTCAATAGAAAAACAGGCAAAGACACCAACAGTCAGACTGACAAACAGAGAGACACACACACACACTCACACACAGGCAGGCAGTCAGTCAGCCGGACAGACAGACAGACAGACAGACAGACAGACAGACAGACAGGCAGACAGACAGGCAGGCAGGTTGGCAGGCAGGCAGACAGACAGGAACACCGATATAGACAGACATTGAATAGATTCAATCAAATGTTTATCGAATTGGTGCGTTTATGAAACTGCAGCTATGAACTCGGAGGTGGACCGACCAAGATCATCTCGAATGGTCGGCGCTTCGATAATGGCCAATGGCACAAGGCTGCTATAAATCGGTCTGAGAAAAAGGGCTTGTTGAACGTCGACAATGACCTCTACATTTATGAAGGAGAAGCGAAAGGACGACTCAACAAACTGGACACAACGGGAAATATTTTCATTGGTACGTCGTTATCGCTCTTCTCTGGCATTCTCGTATATTCATCTTCTCAACCCTGCCCGTGTCACAGGTGGTATACCAGAAGAGCTACGCGCCACGGCTGGCGTACTCCACGACCAAAGTTTCGACGGCTGCATAAGGAATGTAGAAATCCGTTCGTCAGGTGTCTTGCATTTCAAGGAGAACGCCCTCGCTGGACGGAACGTCGATGTCTGCACTGCATTTTAGTCGAAAGGGACGAATCCTATTTTCCTATTTTCCTATTTTCCTATTTTCCTATTTTCCTATTTACTTGATTTTCGGTGCATTTAGAATGGCTTGTCCCCGGTTCAGTACTTTTAAGTTGATTTTTTTTCGAATCTGTCTGGATTTGTTGCAGTTCGTCGTGCAAGGGACGCTACGAGAACGGGATGTTTCCCCATAAAATAATCTATTCTAAAATACGCACCAGTGTTGATCCTTTCTCATATCTCATATCTCATTCCTTTCTCATATCTCTCAATCCACTTTTTGGTTCGCACTAAATTCGTTAACAGATTTAAGGTGCCGTACTTTGCTGATGAACGAGGCACTTCCGGTTGACATCTCATAGTTGAAGTTGTGATAATGATCTTAAGCGGCGGCTGGCTTTCACTGGTTACAGCTTTTCCCTAAAATACCCATTCAATAAAAAAACCTCCACTCAAAGTTAGAGTTTCAGCAAATACCCATCAAATACGAGAAAATGTCTGCCGTTAAGATTATTCTGCTTGTGGTCCTTATTTGTGGTTTAGGAAGCAACACATTCGCACGTCCACAAAATGATCCAACTGTACCAGGTACGTTCATATTCCTAGACATGTCCATGTCTGCATCTCTGTTTGTGTCTGTCTGCGTGTGCGTCTGTGTCCGAGTCTGTGTCTGTGTCTGTGTCTGTGTCTGTGCCTGTGTCTG
>LRSR01002312.1:0-30459 GCA_001579985.1 Hypsibius dujardini
AAACGGATAAACGTCAGCCCGGATGTTGCCAATGTGGAAGGAGATGGACGCGTTGGCGTAGCGCGCCTGCTGCCGGTACTCCATGAAACTCTCCGGCAGTCGATTGTCGTGGACGATGGTTAAATCGACGGATTTAATGAGGAAGTGCTGAGAAGTCTCCCAAATGGCGTGACGCATGTAGTAACGGGCGCGGGCGTCCTTAAAATGGGGACGCTTCTCAGTCTGTTCGCTATACTCCTCGCCGATGTGCTTTTTCAAAAACTCTTTCAGCTGTCAAAGAAAGAAAGAAATGGGCTAAAGTACAGACCATTCGGCAAGTGGGTGGGTAGAGAAACAGGCATAATGACAAGACACAACTAGACAGTGAAACAGACAGACAAATAGATGGGTAGGCAGACCGAGAGGCAAGCAGACAGAGACAGGTAGATAGACAGTCAAACAGTCAGATAGGCAGACAGACAGGCAGACAGACAACCAGATAGACAGACAAATAGACAAACATACAGCCAAACAGTCAGATAGGCAGACAGACAACCAGACAGACAGACAAACAGACAGACAACCAGACAGACAGACAAATAGACAAACAGACAAACAGGTAGACAGACAGACTTAGGACATACAGCTTTGTTATTGTCTTGCTTCGCGACGTATTTCCTCTGCGCCTTGCGGATACGAGTCTGTTGACTCGACGCGTCTACCAATTTCATAATGTTTTTCACAAAATCAACCGTCGACTTCATCTCCGTCTCTGACAGCGTGAGTTGAATCTGCTCCAAGAGCATATCTACGAAACGCAATAACATGCCCCGGGTCAATATATAACCGCGAAGCTTATCAACATGAGTACCGATACGACCGGTGGGTATGCGGGAAAATCCCATCCCGACACCAGCGACTTACCCACTTTCATATTTAGTAGCGTAGCGTCTACAAAAAAAACACAAAAAAGCCCAATAAGAAACTAATGAGTGGAACACTTTGACTGGAATTTTAAACCATGCGATCGATAAGACACAGATAGGGACGATCAGCTAAACAGGAAATGACAAAAGAGAGACAAATGTACAGACAAACAAAGAAACAGACAGATAGACATGCAGACAGACAGACAGACAAACAGGCAGACAGATGGGCATGCAGGCAGGCAGTCAGCCAGACAGATAGGCAGGCAGACAGATGGACAGACAGACAGACAGACGGACAGATGGATGGACAGACAGGCAGGCAGGCAGGCAGACAGATCTTTCTTACTGACCCGACAGGCGGCGCTTGCAGATGAGTCGGGCATTTCCCGCACTCGTGATCAAGTGAATGGGGCTGGAGTCCGTTTCGTTCTCTCCAACGCTGAACAACTCCAACTTGAGGGATGTGTAATCGAGCTGCCGGAAGATGAGTGTCTCATCCATATCGGAATTCTTCAAACGTCCCTTAGCGATGTCGTCCGTCTCTTCCCATTCCGGTAGGGAAGGATATGTGCGCAACTCTAACAACTGTACAAGATGAAATCGTCAGTAAATTATATGGAACAATGGAATGTCAAGATCACAAGAGTGATGCAGAAAGGCAAACCTGGACTTCGGCGCGCATGAGCTCGGAGGTGAAGGAGATCTTCAACGAATTCATCGTTAAATACGCGCCGTCGATGATTTTGTGCGGGAGACGATATTTCATCCTGGAAAAAAATTAAAATACACAGACGGATAATAAAAATTAAATGGTCTGTCTGTCTGACTATTTGTCTGTCAAACCATTTGTCTGTCTAACCATTTGTCTGTCTAACCATTTGTCTGTCTAACCATTTGTCTGTCTAACCATTTGTCTGTCTAACCATTTGTCTGTCTGTCTGTCTGTCTGTCTGTCTGTCTGTCTGTCTCTGCCCACTCATACTCTGGCATATCCGGCATGCTCATCATGGAGACCGGATGAGGTGTTCGCAATTCCGGGCATGTTTCCAGCTTCACCTTCACCTCGTCCAAGTGCTGCAAAGCGGGAAAACAAACGAATAAATAAGAGAACAATAAAAAAATTCGATTCGAAGCAAAATAAATACAGCCGATAGATGTCCGGAACAATTTAATCAATCAATCAATCCATCAATTAATCCAAATACATGAATAAATTAAAATATGTTAAAATAAATTTATTCACTCAATCAATCTATCTATCCAGCACCCACTTACAATGTGCAATGGGAGGTGTTGAATCTTCCTCCAGCCAATCTGAAACACCGTAAGTGTCAATAAAATGGTCAATGCCTGTGAAAGTTGGACGGTTTATCTTACTTTGACGTAGAGTCGGTTGCAGGTGACTTTGCTTATGCGCATCCATGTCGGCAGCTCAATCAAGTCAGTCAGCAGGACCTCGTCAAATTCTGTTAAGTCAATCAACCAATCAATTGATGAACATTCTGAGCAGGCAAGCGAGTAATCAAGTAATCAATCAATTGATCGATTCACGTAGCAACCAAATGGTCCACAACTCATCAATCAACCAATAAACAAGTACACAAAATGTCACAACTCATCAATCAATTGATCGATTCACGTAGTAAACAAACGATCCACAACTCATCAATCAACCAATAAACAAGTACACAAAATGTCACTCACCCAAATCGGTCAGCTCAAAGCGGCCCTTTGTGAGGCTCAACTTCAGCTGGTCGCGCTCAAAATTTTTAATGAACCTGCGTCAGAAAAGCGTCAGAAAAGTGTCAGAAAAGCGTCAGGGAAGAACGCAAAAACAAAATTCGCCACGACATCAATGAATCGAAGGATTTCATTACTCATTCGTCAGCCGCTAATCGACCAATCAAGGGACTGCACACATGCTTAACAACGAGAGGTTTTATCATGGCTGAATTCAACATCTGCGTTCACATAAAAAATGCCAAAATTTACATCTTATTTAACTGCGTATTTCATGCAATCTTACCTGCCCAGTTGATTGGCGATCTGTGTCTTTATAAAAGACGTCATGATACAGTAAAAGCAGTGAAAATAATTGTTTGCTAGGTCTTTCGTGGAGAAAAAACGATTTTCAAGATCACAATTCCATGGGTAAAGTTCAAGAAAAATCGCTGCAACTAAATCCGAATTTGGCTGCACGGGGGAAAGAGGAAATACAAAACTGCCCAGCGGAAATTCCAGTCAGGCAAAGAGTTTATAAAGAGAGAAAGAGAGAGTCCGACCAAAACTGCCATCGAATAGACACACTCACCTCGCAAGTGAAAAGCATCTTTAATCAAGCCACCCCGTAATCGGATCACTTGTCTCGTTACAGTATCTCGGGCATCGCATACAGAGTATGCGGTTTGCCGACAGACGGCGCGCGAGATAGGGTTTCCAGGCAGGAAGAACATTTTGGCTGATCCGCTGTTTCAAAACAAAAAATGAAATCATTGAGCAAACGAAAAAAATGGCTTATATTTTTATAACATGGGTTGTTATTTTTATAGAATTTTCTTGGAGGAAAGTTTGGTCACCAAAGAATTTGTGTAGCCGAAAAAAAAATGAAAGCCGGCTTATGTACACTGCTTGTTGACTGCCGTAGCCAATTGGCCCTATCGGCTACAGAAAGGAGGAGCTACACTACACTCAATTTTTTCATTAGTCGAACTACCGTAGATAGACCAATGAAAACGCACCACAGCCTAAGTATGAGAGATTCGGCGTGTCTCCTCGTAGCATATGGCTTGAATTGACTCTAGAATATATTGTCTTGAAATGTGCTTGAACCAAGTAAATACAACGGTTTTCAATGTGGCTTTCGGGACTGAGTGGGTGTTGCTCCTACTTGACCCAAGTTGCACATATTGATCCGGGGTGTGACCGATTTAATACGTTTGGTATCGTAAAGCTAAAGTGGAAATCCCCAAAAACAAGCGCCAAAACGCCACCCCCCCCCATAGGGACACCCCCTTGGGGGTGGGCAAAAGCCCTGTTTTGCACCCCGATTCCGACAGAAAGTTTTCAATTGGAAAGTCTCACTAGGTTTGTAAACATTGCCTCAAAACCATGGCCTCTCTTGGTATTCTACTAAAGTGCATCTCTGTGTGATCTACCGACAAAACATCTTATTAACTCATTCAGATACGGAGAACCCCGATTGATATCTAGCCAAATCAAGGGTTCTGCGTGGTGAACGGTCGGTCGACGGATTGTCATCTACCGTATGCTCGCGATCTCAATGGAAACTTTTCTGCCCTACCCGTAAATTTTAACCAACCCGGGCCGTGCTTATTCAGTGCCGTTCATCAAATGACAAATGTACGGAAAAGCACGACTGTACAATCAAACAATCGAGCGCAACCAGTAAGCTGTACGAAATTAATCAGAGAAGAGTGAATCAGATTGAACGTTCAATCGATTGCAGGGCCATACCGAGGGAGGCGGGGCTTAGCTGTCCGTTGAGATCGCGAGCATACGGTACGGTCGGCTTATACCAAACCGCTCGACCTGAACTGGAGTTCCGGAATATTAAGCAATATGCGCCATGCCACAGAGTCCTTTTCCGAACACGAAGACACGAAGACACGACATGCAACTGATCGTGAGATCGTGTGTGAGTCACACCAACGGTTCACGAATTCACGAGCAAATCGCTATTTCCTTGTGAAGTTGTGTGCAGCAACACACGCGCACACATCACACGAAGTGTTGTCATTGGTCTGTTCGCTTTTTGTTCCACAATCGAGCGCCTCGTGTCCTCGTGTCGATGTGTCGAGGAAAGGAGTTTGTGTCATTGCGCATATTGCTTATTCTCGTTACTCGTTACTCTGACGTACGCTTCAATGGCGGTAAGTGCTCCCGTTAGCTACTTTTTTTCGATAGGCTGTCAACTCTTTCTACCACTTTTCCCACCATCTGCATTTTCGCTTGGTCTCCTTCTCTTACGGATCTAACTGCAGGATAAAAGTCCCTAAGCAGGGTCAGCTTTACGGGACTTTATCTTTGAATCGGGAATGCAAACGGATCTCTTTATAATTTTCAGTAGTAGTTTCCAGCTTGTCACAATTAGTCCTATCAGGCGGTTTACATTGCTACACAAAAAAACCATTCAAATTAAATTAAAAATTAATTTGATTTAAAATAAAATGCCTTTTTTGGGTATTTTAAATCATATTTTAAATTAATCTAAACGAAACTTACTCTGGCTTATCTGGAAGCGGAGTTTGTCAGGACGGAGAAGAACAGCGAGTGCCCCAAATATTTCGCGGCAAGGGACATTTCTGCACGCCATTCCGTTCATTCATCGACAGCGACGCTTATGCCATTCAGCCCTAATCTCCCACCTTGTCTACCGTATTCTCCCCGGCCTCAAAGGGCACCTAAGCGCCGCCTCGTGCCACACAAACAAGCGCAGACTGTCAAATTGAGGCGCACACACACGCTCACACACGCTCACACATGTTTAAAATGCCACACAGTGCACATACAGATGCACACAGGTTTAAATTTAGTAAGCAGGCACGGGCGGAATGCACGCCCTAGGGCATGCAACTGTCCCTCGAGGCCGGGAGGATACGGTACTGCATGTTCTTTGATGATTTGCTGCTTACTATGCATCCGTCAATCCTTCCCCTCACCCGTTGATCTGGCAGGCCTTACACCAGAGGCTCGTTTAGGGTCCTTACAGGTCGGAACCGGGACCCCTCATGGTAGAGCCAGGGAGTGGGCATCGGGGTAAAATGCAGTTTCTTAAAGATTGAACCCACAATTCGGACTCTTGTCCTTGATCATTTTGCAACTTGTGGGGGTGGGTGAGTCAATTTCTCTTGGGATTTCATAAAATTTAAAAAAAAATCAGTTTTTCGTTTAAATTTGAGTTATATTGAGGCTAAATATAAGCTCCCTATTGACAAATACAAATGGGAGGTTCAAAAAGTTCAGGGACGGTCTAAATTTGTCGAAAATGAATGTTTTGAACGCGTTTTGAATTCCCCCGTGCCATTGAAAATCAGACCCCACACCCCGACCAGTTTCAAAAGCATCCCGGACAAGAGGCCGGATTTTTGGTTCAATCCTAAAAAAAAATTCTGTCCCTATGCCGACCCCCTGGGCCTAGAATGAGGGGTCGTGGTTCCGACCTGTAAGGACCTAAACGAGCCTTTGCCGTCCACAACCCTCTGGCACTCCTTCATCACCCAGCTGCACTCTATAATGTTTGGTCGGTCAATTAAAATCTCACCCTCTAATGCATCTGGCAAGCTGCGGACAAGTCTTACTTTCTTTCCATTCTGATCAAACAGAAATGGAACACTCTGATATTAGGTTATTGGATAGCCATCACTTGTTTGATTTGAGCGCGGACCTTTGTCAGCAATGACGGTCAATCACATTACCCCGTGAAGAATTATGTGGGATATATTTGACCTCAATCACGGGACGATGGCTGTTTGAAAGCAATGTCACCATTCCTTGTCACGTCATTCTAGAATTCTAAAGTATTCAATCTCATCATGACTTCTGTGAACAACACGACCGCCACTGTGGCACCAAATTCCTCGTTTCCCTACCTGACGCGTGAGAGGCCTCAGGAACTGAACGCTTGGATTGTCACTGTTCTGACATTTAACATCATCGGCATGATTCCTATTGTCCAATTAAACCGAGATGTCCGAGTTACCTGGCTCAGGAATACTTTTGGCGGTTACTGTTTTGAGGTTAGCTACCGAGTGACGTGCCAAGTTATCTTGCACTGCTTGTTAGTATCGGATAAATCACTCAACTTGCTAGTAGACTCTAGAAAAAACTTAAGTTTCATTCCGCTTACAACAAGTTATCGAAGTTAGTCCAATCCTGGCTACAGTGATAAACTGATTGAGGTCAGTTTCAATCTACCATACAAACGATTAATTTAAAACAGGTTTAAGTGTCATTTGACAGGTTATTTGGTTGAGATACTCGAAAAAATGTATTAAACATGTTGGTCTACTCTGAGCGGAGATGAGCGTATGGACTATTGCACCAGCCTGACAAGTAAAATTTTCTCAATATCAACAGCAGAATGTATGCTTCTTCAAGTAGAACGGCACTTTACATGCCCGATCTTAAAAAATAAGGAATTACATGAAAGCTAAAACTTGCTGCGTTAAAAAAATCCGCTAATATTTTCAAAGGTAACAAACTATTTCTTGAATTTTCACCTCGAAGTTGATAAACAAGTTTTTTTACCGAAACATGCGAATCTCAGAGGGTACAATGTATGACGTGATACACCTCGGAGTGACTATGAAAAAAATTAATTTCGATAGTTTTCGGAAAACCTATGAGTAACTTTTAAACTGCTGTTTCAGAAATGTTTACAACGTCTTCGATCAAGAGCACCGCGATATGGTGTCTAATGCAATTAGAAAAAAGTTTGAGAATGCCATCGGCGAGGCCAGATCCAAATGTCACATGCTCGCATGTTGGGGGCATAGAGCTCCATATTAGATCAGTCATTGATGACCCAAAAAAACTTTAAATTGCCCGTAGGGGCTGATCTGTTTTTGAAATTCATGTGGGCGTGGCAGGAATTACTAGAGGAACCGCCAAAAGTATTCCCGAACGCGGTAATAAACTCGTACAGAATATTTGATAGCTCAAAATTGAAGAAAGTAATTATGTTCTAAGAATCACTAAACGTAATTCGATTGAGGTGAAAGACATTTTGCTTCAAGTAAAATTTAGTTGCTTCCAGGCATAATGAAAAGTAATTGCATGTTAATTTAAAATTGTTTTGTTGACTTCAAAGACATTTGAGAACGTTAATTTATTAGAGACCCAGGCCTTAAAAGTTGCATGTCAGTTTCAGTGCATCCTGGTTCTGTCGAATCCCGAGTGTCAAGGTCGACTGAAAGTCACTCTAATTGGTGGCCGCCTTGTGGTATTGGCTCTTAACTCTTCTACGGTCACAGAGCAAGCTCCTCAAACCATCCCTGTCCCCAATTCCAGCGCCGTCGGAGGAGTGAGGGCTGTGCTTGCTTAGTCCCATCAAACTTATGAGAACTTTGGCTCGGTAAGATTTTTGAGAAGCAACATCAATACTTTTTTTCCATATTGTACACCCGTGTCATTCGATCATCAAGGACCCCACACTGTAAATATCCTAATAAATTTAGTATATTCTATCAACTTTTTAACACAGTTTTTATCTCAACTAGCTCATCTCATCTTCTATAAGTTTCTGGCGGAAATGTTTTTCAGTGGTCATGTGGCAACTCCGTTTATGATAACACGCTAAAAAGCTTTATATTAACATGGTGTTTCCAATTGTTTTAGCTTTTGTCTGCACATTACGAGGTGTTTCCCGGAATAATATCATCAAGACACGTGACGCTACGACGCGCGTCCCAGAGAACGCGACCTTATCACAATCGCTATTTAATATTCATTATCTAGCGCCATGTTTACGAGCTTATTTATATCATAACAAAATCATCGCACTGAAACAGGAACACTGCAAACAACAAGAAGGAATAGGCCTCTTAAATCCAAATGAACTCAAAGACGCTGACATGTGTCCTAGAGAAAGCCATTAGGTCCCGACGTCCCAGAGTCAAATCACAATGTTCAGTGATGTTGCGTCTGCTGATCCGTCAACGCCCGGACTGCAAAACAAGGCCTTATTGTCCGTTATCACAACTCCGCGTCTGATCAACTTCTAGTGCTATTATTATACACGTACTTTCATACTGTAGTGTACTGGAGTGAGCTCTAGTCTATCTGTGAGCATTACTGTACTCTGTCTTACAAGGACAGCTCTGATAATATTTATGAGCGCGTCTGTATTCTGTCTTGGTGGGTGTTTACGCATATGTGGCCATTGGTCATTTTATACATTGTACACGTACATGTGCATGTACACTCCCGCAGCGCTTATATAAGCTCTCGAGTTGCTGTTATGGAGAGATCAGTTCGCAAAACTTTAGTTTTATCTTCTTACGTCCTAGTAAGACGACAAGGGGTCCCCATCCGTTATTGTACTAGTATAAAAAGGTCGACTTGATAAGTCTGGTTAGCCACCGCGTCAGTGACATACATATTCCAAATGAAGAAAGTGACGCTTGACTAATGTGTTTCTGGTGGGATTGATCTCTTATGGGAGTCGGCATGGCTGCCAATCCCGGTTCACCACCAGCATTTGGTCGGGAAATTGTCAGTCTGTCACCCACACTGCGATCCCGCGTGAAGCAATACTGCCCGCAGAGGCGCAGCACCGTCACTCGAAAGCGTTTGAAAAACAGCAGGTACGCAAATGGCGTGTAGAAGTGTTGTATCAGAAAGAGATTATTAGCTAGCCTTTGGATCATTACGTTGGCCGCAGCGCCGGTGAAGAGTATGATGTTGTAGGGCAGATTGGCGATGACGCTGATTGCGACAACGGCCACGCTCGCCAGTAATGATTGTCCCAGCTGTCGGATCATCGTCTGCGTCAGGCGTTGAGGATTCCGCTCCGTGACCTTTCGACCCCGTAGACGAAGTTTCATCCACGCCGCAATCCAGGCAATACGAAACTGGAGGACGACTGGTGGAATTAAAATCAGCGGACCGGTGACGATTGACCACACCATAAACCCAGTGCCTGGGGCCTGGAATTAGGATGAGAGTTATCAAAGCAATCTAAGAATAGTAAAAAAAATCAGTCACATAACTAGTTTTTTTTATTCAACTTCAAGTTATTTAATAAGGTTTTGACAAGGTTGAGTCTGAATTAATCTAGTTTTGTCTGGTTTTTAATCTGATGGTCAAATTCCCCACAAAAAGCGCTAGAGTCTTTAAACTAATGTAAAGAGACTTTGTAGTATGAGATAAGGGCACTGGAATGGGCCAATTGACTTTCCCGTGCCCTGGAGTGGGCCACCCTGGAATCAGAACTTCCACACAGGTTTTAATTATCCCCAAGATTTTAAACGACAGAAAATAATTGATAACTCGATGGAACGCGTGTTAGATATGAAAAAAAGTTGTGGGAACATGGTTAAAAAACGCAATGATTGGATAGTCGGAAAAAGCTCACTATAGAGGACGCTGACTATGCCGTGACTCATCTCTTTTCCATTAAATTGCGACAGAGCGCCCCCTGCCGCCCGGTGGCCCATTCCAGGGTACGGAAATTCAAGTGGCCCATTCCAGGGCCCTTCCCTCATAACCAAGGCCTACAGGTACACACAATACGAACAGACAGTTGAGCACCTGCAAAAAATATTCAAAATTCAATTTTAATTTTAATTTTAATACCAAGAAATTGGAAAACCAAATTCAATTAGAATAATATGTAATTAAAATAGTTAAATTTGGAGTGACCATTGTGCGCATCATTTAATATATCCCTACCTGGAATCGGGTCGGTCTGTCACACATCACGCTCATGAACTTCCAGTAAACGATACAGCCTCGCACGGACGACAGGAAGGTAATGAGCCAGCTTAACACAACGAAACACTTAATCTGCGGCCGGAAAATGTGTGCGCGATATTTTATGGCGAATTCGACGGACAACCATCGGTCAAGGCTAATGAAGAGGAGCATTATCATTGAGAACTTGTGGAACATGAGGAAACCCGATAGCGCCAGACGAGCCAAGAAGATGACGATCGGGGTCCATGGGGCGGCGTGAAGCCCGATGGAAAAGAAGCTGGACAGTCCGTTAAAAAGGGACCGTAAGCAAGGGAGACGTGCAGTAAGATGTATGGTTCTTTGTTGGGCCATAGTCGGAAGATGAGGATGTTGAAGAGCTGCGCGGCGACGGTTGCGCTGGCCACGAGCAGAGGAATGAAGTTTTGAGCGTTGAATTGTTCGACGGAAACAGTGCAGATGGAAGTATTACGATCAGATGAGTTCAAGGAACCCGACAGGATAGATTCGTTAAACGACATTTCGTAAGAAATATAGATTCTTGCGGTCAAAGAGTTTTGGAGATTTCGAAGTCGAGACAGTTTCGGAAAAGCAAACAAATAAGCGCAAAGTTAATGTCGAGGTACCTCCTCACCTTTAATAGTGCATTATTCTCACAGGAATTGCCGATTTTAATTACAAATTGAAATGCGGGCCTATTGACAATTACGTTTCCTTCAATTTATGTGGAACATAAGGGAAGATGTAGAAGCTCCTGCTTTCTATGGAAGCATTATATTTAATTTCCTTTTGCGGAAATGATTCTTTCACGAGGAGGCACATGTCAAATTACCCTCAATGATATCCTGCCACGCACGTTCTGCGAGTGCCGCCATACCTTAATTATTTACCCAATCATCGTTGACGCACATGGATCGATGGATTCAATATCCCAGTTGCATGTGTAAGTAAAGGGACCTTTTTTGTTGAGCTTCCTTAACGTCATTCGTACAGACAATCCGGCTGTTCTACCGCGAGAACTTTATTACAAGCGGTCCGACAAAGCTTTAGCATAGCTTTTGGATTGCCGAGCTCGTTTTGTTATAAATATTGAGGGATTTTCATAAATTGCGCCAAAAGGCCCCCGCCGATAGGCGGCGGAAAATGTTAAAAGCCTAATGGAAGGGGATAGCAATGCAGGCCTTTACATCTCTGCTTCTGACACGTTTCCGCAGGCTTCCATTTTACCAACACATTTTATTTCTCTTATTAGCCAATGATTTTCTGCGAAATATTTTTATGGTCAGTCATATTTGTTTTAGATTGATCATTAGTCCGTTTGATAGCTCCGCCCACGAGCCGTCAAACGGGCCAATGCTAGCTGTTCGGTTCTGTTTTGACGGGTCAGATGGTTCGGTCAAAGTTTTGCCCAACTGTGTGAATGAATAGGGCACACACCGACTACCGATGCGTTCAGGCATTCAACATTGGGTTGAGTTGGCAGTGCGAAGCTGGACAGTGAGCAATGTACATGGGGAAGGACAGAGCAGACAGATGGAGGGGAAGAAACTGAGGACACAGACAGCTGCAGCACAGTGCAACAGACAGCTCTGCCTCTTCCTCTGTGGCTGCAGAGAATGTTCCACAAATGTAGGAAGAAAGATCGTATTACACTAAGCCAAAAAAGGTGAGAGGGGAGACGGATAGAGATCTGCAGCTGTCTTCTCATTACAAGCAGGGTTCGTAGTTTGAGGATAAAACAGATATCTTGTCTGAGAAATGGTTTCTAACGGGGGAAAACTGTTTAAAAATTATGCTCTACAGCTGGATCAGAAATCCCGCGATCGTCACAACGATAATAACGTCCATTCGGTATAAATACGGGTACTGCATAGAAACTACGCCCGTGGTTGAGGGTTAGTCCCCGGACGTCTTACGGAAGGTGTCGGTGAAGGACCCATCAGAGATGCAATGGTCTTTTTGCGGGGGAGGGGAGGTTCCTCGACATAATAATAAAAGGTGAGGTGCAACCCTATTTTTGAAACATTAATTTTAAAAATTAAGTTGCCCATAAGGCCCTGTTTGGGCGAGGGGGGATAACTGCCTCACCCCCCCCCCGCAGCTGGGAATCTAATGTACTAATGTAATGTAATGTACTAATCTAATGTATAAATCGGGCGTCAATGATATGATTTTCGAACGTGTGTCTAATCAGCAAACCAAAACATTACTCTGTTTAATCAAGCACTGAACCATCATCCGAGCTTACTACTTAGTATTATTAAACTTGCGCGCATCCAAAGATGGATCGGATACGTGAATTAGAGAAGTGGCTTTACTCTCGGTTCTTACTGTTGCCATCTAGTTATCATTTCACGAAATTCGATTTGCATCGGATGATAGGATCTCTAGAAATCTGTTTCTGCGTCAGTACATCAACCTGATCGATCTTTTGCGTGCAATTCATTCTCTCTTTTAATGAAGCCAGGCACGTAGACAGACATGTTGGAGTTTAAGAAAGTATTAGGGAGAGCTATTAACTGACGAGTGCCACGAGGAGAGAAAGGGGACGGAAACGAAGAGAGCCGCGACACTAATTTTATGTTGTGAACGTCGAGCCGAGAGCTCGAACGCTCACCATAGGAATACACAGACACACCAATCATCCAATCATAACATACACAAATATGTAGTGGGGCGTGGTCTGCGGAGCACTGCCTTAACAAAAGGTCACGGCATTATTTGTAGGAGATTGTCGCGGAATTACGCACAGTAACAGTCATTTGTGTAGTATCGCTAGCTTATATGTATTCACACATTCGTCTGGGACATATTTTACTTCGGCCTACTGGGAAAATCTAATTACACCAAAACGTGGAAGGGAAATTGGATATGTCTAACAGGAGGAAGGTGGAAGGTAGAAGTGTTTCTTAAAACGTGTACGGAAAATAAAAAACAAGCGAACACATGAGAAGCACAGCGTACGCTGCATAAGATGAATTTCAAAAGAAATGTTAATAAAGGAAGACAATAAAAATATAGGAATTGATTGCCATACTAATAATGTATAACAACCAAAACAAAATACTGTAATGGAAGTCGATATAATCATAAGGCCATATACATGAGTCGCGTTACTCGAAACGTGTAAATGATGGAAGCGTCGTTGGATTCCATGAAAGATCTCTAAAAAACAAAAGTATTGTATCGCAAAGTTAATGATTTTTGACCTGATGTTTTTTAATTCAAAATGTACATGCCATACTCAAACTGCCACTCAGGTCCAGAGTATTTTTTAGCGCGTCAGTATGGGCTAAAGTGCGTGACTTTAGCCTGAGTATCCTCTGAGTTTCCCAGTTTGATGAAATTAAAAATTCAACCAGTTTGGTTTGGCTGCTCAAATTGGCTAATTGGCACACTTTGTCAAGTCGCAAAAATAGCGAAAACTGAAAAAGTTGTGTATGAAATAGCGCGTCTCATTCTCATTTAGGCAGAAAAAGCATCCGGGATATCGCTGTTTTCTGCTCATCGGCGAGTTCGGCGTGTGGACACGCGATTGATTGATAGATTGACGAGACGTTTTTATTTCGTATAGGGCATTAAAATATCTAGCTTTTGCCGTGAACAACAACAATGTTGGACACGCCCAACAAGTCCCCATATCCAATCATGATAGTTCTTTAACTCACGAGTATCATACTAGTTCGTAACTCTGTCCACTCTATTAACCCTATTCTGATGTATGTGCCATTTACCTTCATTTCTATAGTTAAAACTTTACTATATAATAATGTGTTTTATTATTTCTACAGTCAGTTCTACTTCTTCTTTCCTTTCTTCCAGTTTATTTCTCTAACGGTCTTTACTATCAGTCTAATAAACTTGTTAACTATCCAACTGACGGTTGGTAGACCTAACAACAGAAACTGTTGTTTTTCGACTTGAGGGAGTGATAGTTGGTAGAATTTAGTCCCGAAGGTTTCTACCCGGTACTGCCCACCTTCCACCATCCACCATCCACCGTTTAGAGATACCCAGGAATATTAAAGTTCGCACCAAAAGAGCACGCGCAATCCTAATATCACCTACACAGTATAGGGGGGGGGGATCAGTGAAATGTGGGATGGGGTTGGCAGGAGCTCGCTTAGGATCCTTACGAGTCCAAACCACGACCCCTTGTGGTAGGGTTAAGGGGCGGGGCAAAGGAGGCAACATGGATTGTTCTCAAAATTAAACCCAAATTTGGACCGTTGCTTGGTACCTCACCATTTTTAAATCTATGGGAGTGTATGGGTTTGATTTGCAAGGGCCCCCTAGGATTTCGAAACGTTTACGAAGACTTGGGCTGCAATATGCGTATCCTGTTAATAACTAAAATGGAAGATTAACTAAGTCAAGAATGGTTCCACATTCATGTAAAAACTGAAGATTACAAAGATTTTCTAAAATTCCAGAGGTGACTTTAAACATCGGGCCCTCACACCCCTGCAAGTTTCATATGATCAGCAACAAATGCCGAACCAAAGGTTCAATTTCGAGAACAATGCATGTTGCCCCTTCCTCCCCCCTTCTACCAAGAGGGGTCCTGGTCCCGACTTGTAAGAACCAAAAATGAGCCGTCGTGGAGGCGGGTGGGGCGAGGGGATAATAGGGGATTACGGGTTGCGTGTATAGCGCTGGTAGATCAACAAATTTTTCAATATACCGATGTACTCATGGCTGACCACACTACTTTCAGAGGGAGGGGGGGATGGTGAAAGAGAAAGAGAGTCAGTCATTCTGCTGTCCTACAAAAAAAAACTTAACTTTATCGGTAATTCACGCGTAATTTGCTGCGAAGGACTGTCAATGGCGCCGCAAACTGGCACATAAAACGCGACGATCGCCACTCACAAAGATCTCGGACCAGTGCTCCTTTCACTTTCCTTTTCACTTTCCGAGAGAGAATTTTTTTCTTCTCTCTGTTAAGAAATTGATCTCACGCCATGCGACTAATTTGGATTACGACTCTGTTGTCTGCGGCTGCTTGGAAGGGTGAGAAGACAACCGTCGAGGGGAGTTGTTCAAATGTTCTTGTTTCAAAAAATAGAATTTTGCAGAAGCCGAAGCAATCCGATGCTTCTCCTGCGTCAGCAGTATTACCGGCGATTCCTTCTGCCGGAAAGTGTCCGTCAATGAGATTGTCGAGTGCCCCTTTGACTCAGCTTGGTGCACCGTTTTTATTCACATGAGAGACGGTAAGACTGCCAATTCTTCCAAGTCGATAATATACTTATTAAAAATCAACACCTACAGCTCAATTCAATCCAAGAGATTAGATTGCTTGAGTGCATTTTAATGCTACAGTTTAGAGCGGGTCCTGTAATCTCGAACTTATATGCATGCATAATGATTCATCATAGCTACGAAATTGTTTTACTTGGTAACAGTGCTGACGTATGGCCAAAACAGCAACTTTGAAAGCCAGAAAACGATTTAAATTTCACACGCTTTGATTGGCGATTGATCGGTTGATTGAGTGCTGTGGTTTTCAGTTTTCTTTTACCTGTTTATACTGCTTTATATTCCTTCATCTGGTGTAAACAAACTTTAGATATCATTAATGATTAATTTAGATAGTCTTAAGTCAATTTCCAGTCCGGGAAGTATAAAAAATTATATATATATAATAATAATAATATATATATAGTGCTTTCTATCGGTAGGTGTCGCCCAAGTAAATCGCGGTTGTGGAGGGCAAGTCCGAAAATGGGGTTTCGGTCAGAATGAAGAGGAAATAATCTCCCGAAAAGATTCAGAGGAGGAAGGGATGGCCCTGTATCAGTGCAAGGGTGACGGTTGCAACAACCTCGAGCCCGTGCCTGATCCCGAGTCCCCGTCGGATGTGGGCCTCGTGATCCGTCCGGTTCGCGGGTTCAAAGTTGGTCGCAGCAAATGTAAATGTAATCCTGAACGATTCGATGCCTCCACTGACCCGGTGAGCCAAAACTAAAATATAATTAAACAATAAAGTATTAAACGATAATATTAAAATCGAATGATATTAAAATTATCATCATTGATATACTATCGTAGCTGTTTATAATATTATTAATACGATTATTAATATGATGTTACCATTAACATTTATTATAGTCCCGATAGAAAGTACACTTTAATATAAAGGTATATAATAAGTAATAATCGTCAATGTTAAACTGATTATATCTATTTATTAAACAGCATTTGGGACTTCTGACTCGTGAAACTTCGCAGTCGGTATTTGTTTCCAGTGGCGCGCCGAGCTTTGGTTTGAGGGGGGGGTGTTATTTTTTCCCAAATTTATTTTTTATTGTATCCGAAATATTTCCGATAGAACGTAAGGGGGAAATATTGCATGAAAATTCTCCATCACGGTGTTCTTCTCTAAATGGGGGACCCTCTGGGCACTGTTTATTTTATTTGAAATAGTTTTGGCTTTGCTGCTTTATAAGATTGTGCACGAGTCGATATTTAAATGCAATGGAATGAAGTTGAATCAAGCACATGGAAGATCTTCAAGCACAGTTGTTAATGTCTAATTCTTAGCTGATCTATTAATCCCTCATCATGACGAAAGTGATTGAAATGATGAAACTATTGTATTTCGTAGCCGACATTGGACGGATTCCCTCGCAAAATGAGAATCGTGTCGTACAAGATTCAATTTCGTAATCTAAATAAAACGGCTGCAAAATCAAATACAATCACTGATGGTCAAATTGAACCGCACTACGATTAATATTTTATTGATTGACTTCTGCTTTATATGTCTGCTCCGAGAAACTAAAAAAAAAATCAAAAGAAGAATAAGTGTAATGTCGGGCGTTAAAGAAAGAAAATATTAGTAAATGGTTCATTTGGAGTTTTTGCCGTTCAACCACAGAGGATGTTAGTACCGGGGGGAGATGAGGAATTGAAGCGGGCTGCGAATTCGAATGTGGCTCAACAGACCACGGCACGCAGACGAAAGCGACCGCAAGTGACCGTTGCACCGACCACCCCGGCCATCGATTTCGGCGGCGAAGATGACGAAGATGAGTCATCCTTCAGCGGTGGCAGCAGCTCCAGCGGAGATGGAAACATCGTCGAAAAACAAAGCAGCAAAAAAGGCGGTAAACTTAGCAGTGGAAACTCACATGTGAGCCGAAACTAAAATCTAAATAATTATTAACGTAATTAATGATTATATTAATATCGAATAATATTAACATTATCATCATTAATATACACAGTTATTTATAATATTATTAATACGATTATTAATATGATGTAGATATTAACATTTAACAGTTTAACGATGATTTTAAAATCGGATGAAAAACTTTAATGTAAATTAACTGTTAATTAAAAAAATTTGCAGCGTACTGATACACAGCCGAGAATTGGAAAGATGCCTTAATGTTAAAACGAGAATTGAAAATAAGTTGTCAGTAATGAGCTCCGATAGAAATTACATTTTAATATAAAAGTACATAATAAATAATAATCGGGAAGGTCAGACTAATTATGTCTATTTACTAAATAGCATTTGGGATTTCTTAGTCGTAAAAATTCGTAGTCGGTATTTATTTCATTTGAAAAAGTTTTGGCTTTACTACTTTAAAAGATTGTGCAAAGTCGATTTTGAGCGTAATGAGACGGATTTCAGAAAAACCTTAAGCACAATTCTTATTGCAATCTTCAGTGTTTTCAGATGGTTTCAATTTTTAAATCTAATTAAAAACGGCTGCAAAATCAAATACAATTACTGTCTTTCGCGTTAGACAGGGACGGCCGTACTGGAGTGGAACGTGTGCACGGCTGTGTGTACCGTACGCACACCACAAGCGCCGCGTGGCGGATTAAACGTTCCACAGCTCTTGCTCTGTCCCTGTCTAACGCGAAAATACAGTACCGATTGTTAAACTGAACAGCGGCAAAATATGTATTTTATCCATTGACCTCTGTTGTACATGTCTGCTTTGAGAAACTCAAGAAAAATTTAATGACGAGCGTTAAACAAAGAAAGAGATTAATAAATGATTCATTTGGGGATTTTTCGGCTCCGCCTTAGGTGCTGTCAGAGACGGACGAAGATGAGGCATTGAAGCTGCCGGCGAAGAAAGCCGCGGAGGTGGCTCAACAGACCGCGACACCCAAACGAAGACGACCGCGAACGACCGTCGCACCGACCACCGCGGTCGCCGATCTTGCAGAAGAAGATACCGAGACGCCAGCCACACAGAAGAAAGTTGTTATCGTTATGACGACCCCAAAACCCACAAAAGCCCCAGTGACTGACGATGACGAGGATGAGGCGGCGTATCAAGCCAAGACCACTACGACTAAAAAGCCTACACCGAAAGTCGTGATCCTCACTACTCCCAAGGTAACTTTTAAGCTTTTCCTTTGCCTCTCCTTTTTAATTCAAGAATCATCTACACTTTTCAAATTTCGCTTGCCAGATTCACCAGTTTTAATTAAATCAATTCAAATGACCAAAATTAAATTATTATTCAAAAGCTTTAATGAAAGCATTTGGGGATGACGACGATGAGGCTGCGTATCAAGCCAAGACCACTACGACTAAAAAGCCTACACCGAAAGTTGTGATCCTCACTACTCCCAAGGTAGCTTGTTTTCATTTAAGAGAATGTTTAATGGCCTCAGTTTATTTTAGCTTTAATTTATTTTAGCTTTTAGTTTTAAGGTACCTATTGAACACATTTAATTTATCAGTGTAATTAGCTAATTTTGGTTTTTACTTTTGAGTATTTTAGAAAACTAAATTTGGTTATCTAGTTCATCTAAAAAATTTTGTGTCAATTTAAGAATTATGTGCAAGTTTTAATTTAATGAGCAAATTATTTCCTCTTAATTTAATTGTCGAATTCATTAGTTTTAATTAAAGCAATTCAAATGACCAAAATGTGGATTATTATGTAAAAGCACACTCATATTTTCATGAAGACATAAAAAAGTTGTTTCTTTTAAACAAAAGTAAGATTTTTATTCAAAGAAACCGTGCCGGATACATGTATTATTATTAATATTACGCGCTTTTTAAACCTCAGCCGACTACAACGACGACCGAGGCTGAAGAGACAGAGGCTCCGGCGTACGTTCCACCGACAACGGTCAAGCCGACGACGACGAAGAAGCGGCGGATCGAGTACCCGCAGGAGGACAGCGAGCTCAAAGAGAACACAGCGACCGAGCCCACCATCAGGCCGATCCGTCGGCTTAAGACTGTCTTTGACAAACGTCGTTGAGGGGAACGTTCCACGACAACGGTCAAGCCGATAATCAAGAAGATTGTCACTACCACGACGGAAGCTGTGGAAATCGAATCGGCAGAGGAGACCGATGCGCCGGCGTACAAACCAAAGTCGACGACGACGACTACCACGAAGAAACGGCGGATTGAGTACCCGCAGGAGGAAGAAGTCAAAGAGAACACAGCGACCCAGCCCACCATCAGGCCGATCCGTCGGCTTAGGACTGTCTTTGACAAACGTCGTTGAGGGGAATGCGATGAACGGTTTTCTTTCCGGTTTGACTGAAGCAGAGAATCCGAGCACAAACACTTTCACTTGATGTAACCTCATTTCTTTCGCTTGTATATGGTGGTTTCTTGCTGTGTAATTGTTATCAGAATTTTGAGTGACGCTGATCGGAAGCCGAGAACGCCATGACGAGTATCTTTTCCCGCCCTTTCTTTTGTGGCAGATCCTCCCATTCAAGCCGTTGTGCTGTGCGCAAGATTTAGATCGAACGACAATATACGAAAATAAATTCTCAGTGTTTTGCTATTTTGCGATTCGACAAAGTGTGTTAATTAGCTCCTTTACGTAACCAAGTGAAACTGGTGAAAGTTTCAGAGAAGTGCTGAAGATTGCGTAAAAAGAAGTCCGCCGCGGGAATATATATTCTTCTCTTTGATCCGCGAGGGCCGTCAAAGGTAACACTGCGAACAATAATCATATTTCGATATAAAAAATGCATATTGAACGCATATTTATTTGGTGTTTTGTTGAAAATCGGCCTTGAAAACAACACCGGAGGTTCAACCATTACGGTAAATGAAAAAACTCATTCTTAGGAGGGTCAGGGAAAATTGGTGGATATTTTTTCTGGCAATGATTCGACAAAAATGTGTTTTGAGTAATCGAACGGCCAAAGAATTTTCAAAGTTTTTTTACATTTGAGCACCTCTGAGGAATGATGAGAGGCTTAGGTCTGTTCGATTTTCAATAACTGGTGCGGATTCACAGGAACAAAACGTTGATTTGCTGCTTCTCGGAGAAGATGAAAAAAAAGCGTAAACAAGTACAAATTACTGCAGATTTTTTATGATAAAACGAAAGAAGAAAATTGTCTGTCGAATGAGTGGTGACCTATTTCCCCCCCCCCCCTGTTAGAGGGGACGGAGCAGCATGTCGGTGAAGTTAGTCTCGAAAATAAGTTTCCACGCGGTGCAATACAAGTCCGAATCAGAACTTGCATGGTGGGACCAGAGAGTGGGCAACGGGGCTAAATGCAATTTTTCAAGATTGAAATCAAAATTTGGTTCCATTTATCGCTGATCATTTTTAAACTTGTGAGATTTAAGGGTCTGAATTCTGCCACCGCCCCCGAATCAAAAATATTTTCAAAAACATTAGCTTTTTTTTGAAATTGGGACCACTCTTCAATGTTGTGAGTTTGCGATTTGTATTTATTGACAGGCATCTTAGACTGGGCCTTAACAAAGCCCAAATTTTACCCAGAAAACTGAAGTTTTTGAAATTGCTCTGAAATTGCAGCGGGACTATAGACATCAGCCCCTTTACACCTCCACAAGTTTGACAATGGCCATGAATCATCAGTCCTTTCAATTTCGATAAGAAAAGTGTTCCCTCTCCTTTTAAACATACGGCACATCAACCGCAACCAAGATATTTCTACAAATCCGAGCGTAGATGTGGTTGGAATTTTATCTGCCGGACGTTATGGGTTCATCAGATCAATGAGTGAAATATGTGAAACGTTGTGATGACATTATACTGAAATACTCACATTATTGAAAACATTGTGTTATACTTTGCTGAATTTAAAACATACACCGCATTGTTACAAAAAACAAGACAGGGAACTCTATGGATACCGGGATTCCATCTTATGCTCTCAATTAATGATGAACATTACCATGGCGCAACATGGTCGACACTATGAACACTAGTGCTTGTGGTGGGTGTAGTCGTGTAAGAAATTGTGGTCGTACTAGGCATGGTCTTGGTTGTAGTAGTAGTAGTCGTCGTTTGACGTGGTAGTAGGCGTAGACACAAAACTGATACATCAACTGAAACATCAAGTTTGACTAGTGGCAAGTTTTCTAGCAAAATCATTTTAAGTTGTCTCAAGATCCACTTGTCCTTACGTCATTGTGTCATTATATTAACCTAATGACGTAATGTCATTGTCATTATATTAAACTGATGACGTAATGTCATTGTCATTATATTAAACTAATGACGTAATGTCATTATACGACGGTCTTGCTGAAATGATTGAAAGTCTATTTTTATCTTTGTTTTATTTACAACTTATAAACAACATTTCACTAGAATCTCTCAATATAGTCTCCGTTGCATTCAATGCACTTCTTCAACCGGGCCAGCGATTGCTTAAATATAAAAAAGCCATTCTTGGAGAGCTGGTTCAGCGCAGACGTCACTGCTTGGTTTAACTCTTTCTAATCCAAAAAAGTCCTGCCCTTCAGCATTTTCTTCAATTGGAGAAAAAGAAGAAAGTCGCACGGTGAAAGGTCGGGAATATAGGGTGGGTGAGGGAGAATGGCAATTTTCTTCTTTTTCAAAAATTTTCTTGTTAGTGCGAAGATATGACAGGAAGCATTGTGTTGCAGCAGAAACAGCCACGAGGTCCAATTTTGCGACGCTTTTGCCTGGTCTTTCTTACCAGCTTTATCAAACATTTGGTGATGTAAAAATGAGAGTTCACGGCCTTACGTCCTGGCAATGCAATGAATCTTAAGCGACAGTAGATTCATTTATAGTCGAAGAAAACGACGAGAAGGGATTTCTTGACGCTGCGCCCACGCCGCACGACTGTTAGCCTAGCCTGTCCAAGAGGAATTCAGTCCACCGACATCCGCTTCGTACGAGAGTCGTAGTAGTAGGACCATATCTTATTTTCAATGATGATTCGTTTGAGACTGATTTCGGAATTTTTGTTAAATATCTCGAGCATCTGCTTCGAAAAGTCTTTGCGTGTTTAATTTTGGTCCTCTGACAGCTTGTGCGGAACCCATCTGGCACAAACCTTCCTGAGTTTCAACTCTCGATGAAGAATGGCTTTTAAAGCTAAAGATTCAATGCCACATTCCTGCTCCATCCACTCACATGTTAAGCGAGAATTTTGCTTGATGAGTCGCTAAATATTGAAGACATTTTCAGGCGTCACTGCAGTTGCGGGGCGTCCTGAAGATGGTTGATCTTCCAGATCAATCCTTCCAGTCCGAGTTTCACTTAAGTATCTCCATACAGTTGCAATAAATGGAGCCAAGTCTCCAAAGTTTACCTTCAAACGGTAAAAATATTCAAGAGGGGATTAATAATTTTTAAAATCATTGAAGACACCGCTTTGAATAGCTTAATCATCATGATGCATGATCGATCGACTGATTGTTTACGTTATTACAAGTGAGCTTCGCTATTGCGTTTGTCCATTGGCCAGTTGTTAGCCAGCCTAACTGAAACTTTTATTTCTTATTTCCAATACCTTACTGGTTCCAAATAAAATTTTGTCACCCATTATTTTAAAAAAAATGAACTTTCAATCATTTGTCAAGACCCTAGAGACCTCTAATCATAGCACATTTGCCTTGAAAGCTTGTGGCTTAACTTTTGATAAAATTTGTTCATTTAAGTAGTTGTCAGGATTGGATCTCATCAAGGCAGTCAGCTGGCGAAGCTGGTCCCCTTGTTCCGTAACTCTCGATGGCCCAAAGAATTTCTGAAAATCGTGCAGGATAGTCTGGTGGGGGAAGGAGTGGGGGGGGGGTTAGGGAATTCTTTCACTGGTCAGATAGGCGCATTCCTCAACGCCATCTCGGGTAGTGGGTCCCCGCTGATCCTATGGAAATGCTGCCGTGTGTCGAGACATCGAGTTAAGATTGCACCCCGGATCCGTAAGCGAGGGATATGTGGAGTATGAGGTGTGGTTCTTTGTTGGACCATAGTCGAAAAAGAGTTGATAGGATGTCGAAGAGTTGTGTGGCGACGGTCGCGCTGGCCACGAGCAAAGGGATGACGTTTTGGGCATTGAATTGTTCGATGGAAACGGTGCAGACGGAAGTATTACGGTCGGATGCGTTCAAGGAACCCGACAGGATGGATTCGTTAAACGACATTTCGTAAAAAATATAAATTCTTGCGGTCAGAGAGTTTTGGAAGTTTCGAGGTCGACAGACAGTTTCCGAAAAGCAAACACATAAGCTCTAAGTTAATGTCGAGGTAACTTCTCCCCTTTCATACTGCAATTTTCCCACAGGCAATACCGATTTTATTTACAGATTGAAATGCGGGTTGATTGACAACTACGTTTCCCAATCGAAAATTGCATTGCCTTATAGGCGTGTCTTTTATAAACCAATAGAAATGATCGATTAATTTATGGGAATTCCCCCAGGCCACATTCAAACCGAAAGCAAAAAATCGAAACCAACAGTGCCATAATATTAGACCGAGATTTGAGCTAAAGCGGTAAGGTGGCGAAGTTTGGGAAAGTCGAACGGAAGAAATATGAGATCCCATTTTTGTTGTCAACTTGCAGAGCGATCTGCAAAAAAAGCAGAAAGCACGTTTCTTTACAAGCACTGAATGCAAAACCTCTGCTGAAAATAACTTATCAGCAATCGAAAGATTAATATATAAAGTGGGAACTTCACGTACCGAGCAGGCAAAGGCGATTTGTTTTCAGCCGTTGGATCTAGCCCGCCTCCACACAGCAACAACAACAAAACGGGAACACAAATCTCTGATGTCTCATAATATCATCAGTCAGAGAAATCGCTACGCTCGATTTGTCAAGAGGCAGTTTGTTACCACAAGGCTGCAAGCTGTAAAAAAATTTGTTTTGATTTGAGGCGGAAATAGTTGGCCACAAGATTTTACTGCGCATTTGCGCAACACAGACTGTGCATTGCGCACCTGCGCACCACCGATTTCAATCTGCTGATGAGAATATTCAATCCATTGGAAAGAATGGGAAGACGTAAACCGTGAAACAAAGCATTGTCAAATAAAAAAAATTTAAAATTTAAACACCTAAAAAATAGAAAAAAACAGGGAGAAAACATGCGCCAATGGACTCTCGGGTTGATTGAAAGTCAGTAACTGGTTCGATATCCATCGACTTGACTCACTTTTTCCAAACGCGCTTTCATGCAGGCATACAGTTTCCCACACAATTCTGGCGTGCAGTGCCAGAGTCGTGTGACAACATCCTGTAGATCTTCTGAAATCTTTATTTCGCCTAGTGAAAACTCAGCTTTTATAATACCCCACACGTTCTCAATGGGGCTCAAATCTCCAAATAATGCTGAGCCTTTAGGGTTTTAATTTTACCAAATACTTCAAGTCCTACAATTTTTCAAGTGGCGTCGGTGCAGCAGACAGGGCCTTCCCGAGAGATAACTTCCCAAAACATTATCCCGCCACGCCGATTCGTTCCTTGAACTTGCGGAGCAAAATCATGACGGTTTTCCCCTGCTGGATGTAAATCTACACACGCAGTTCCAGGTGTTAATTTTTAAAATTATAGAGAGGTGTCAAACAAGGCATTGAACCGACCGGTCGTTCTGCCAACAGCCTGCAAAAAAAACAGTAACTGCAAAAACTGTAACAAAACCACTACCCAATCAATGAATCATCCGAAGTCACTTCACTTTAGATGCAAACTTTGATTGAAACAGAATAACATTTCAATCAATCAATCTACTGTCTCAGCAAAGCAGCTCATCAACCAATCAATCGAGAGATTTCACGGACCTTCCCCCTCCCACAGTCATCAAGGAAAAAGCGTAGTGCCCCTCGTCGTTTTTGCTGTAATAGCAATCCCGTTGATCCATCATAATTCTTACAGACCCAAAAAGTCCAATAAAAATTATGCCCAAAGTTTTTCCCAATTTCGTTGTATGAATGTTTACTTCCGTAATGGAAAGCATGAACTGCTTTAACAATCTCATTCGAAATTCTCATTCCCTGTGGCATTTCACTAAATTTACAGCGAAGTACATGAACAGTGGAAAATGTGCATTGTGCAGCATTTCATGTACTGCAGATTGCACATCTGGTCTTGTGGCCAACTGTTTTCGCCTCAAATCAAAGCACTCTTTTAATATAGCCTACCGCATTGCGGTAACAAATTGTCTCTTGACAAATTGAGCGTAGCGATTTTTCTGACCAAAGGTGTAATACTCACATGGTTCAATAACAGACTAGTTGGTCGCATTTACGCAAAATGAAATGATATTTATGAATGTTTATGAGAACAAAAACAGCAGATTAACTTTTTCAACGCCAAGCCAAGCAAGACAAGTCTGAATTGAATTCCAAGTCTCAAACCAAGCCACGCGGTCTGCACACGAAACTTATTTCCCACGTCAGTTGAATACTTACAAGAGATCTGGGGGAAACTCAAGGTGGAACGATGATGGCAAATGGGTGCTTTGAACAAGGCGGAAATTTTGAAAATATAACCTGTATTCGAAGCTAAATTGCGGAGGAAAGAAAGGCTGGGCGCATCCAGCTTAGAAACAGGTTGATTTCAGCCCTTTTACAGGCTTATTACAGTCTCCAGCCTAGAATCTAGTCTGAGTGTTATCCGTAGGGGTGCTATCGCTGTTACCGTTTTCGGACGTCAAGATTGATTCAAATGAACCGGAACAAAGAGGTGTATGATGAAAGATTAGAGCGGGAATGATGGCGGATGATTGAATAATCTCAAAAGAACTGTGCGGACCAATAAAAAGTAAGAGTTCTCATATTGTCACAAGTGACAGCAAGTGAAGTGAAATGTCGCTAAAAGAGTCGCTCAAATACTAGAGCCGTGAAAACAAAAAAGATGCGTAACGAAAGAGCCGTCTAATGAGTTTCGAATGTTTTGTATAATATATTTGAAGTAAATGCACGTTGGCTGAAAGCACTTTACTACCTTCTCTGTTTTGTTTTAATTCTTCGATTTATTTCGCTTTTCCATGTAGTATACTTCTGTACGTTGTTAAAGTACTAGTATAATCGTCGCCTAAATGAGACTGTTAGGAAAATAATTCGTCATGTATCAATCGATCAAGACCAAACAATTGATTCTTCGTGACCGTTTCTCCCAACTTACTCACAAAGTCAGGACAACCCTCAAAATTCGTGTCCATAGACATGAAAACAGCGACAAGCCTTTTCTCGCAAACACTTCTTTCGCGTTTAAAATCCAAATGTTTTTCGTCGTAGAAAACCTCTCCAGAAAACCCCAGTGACTCTTTATGAGATGGTCCTGTGCGTTGAATAGATTAGAGAGATTTCGCAAACCGGCATATCTCAATCTAACATAACATAAAACATCCTGTATGTATATTCCCTTTTTTCGCAAACTGACTTAATCAAACAACATAACACACATCTTCAACACCAATTTAAACGACTTTTTTCATCGTTTTCTGAGTCTTTTCAGCTTATTCTGACAATTTTGTTTCTCCAAAGGACATTTCCGACGATTTGCAGATGCAGCGTGTACGGTTCAGCGTTGATTGATTGATATCCCGGACCAAAAGGACTTTGACAACTTTGCCGAGTCCATGATGTTTTCCATTTTATTTTATTCCCCACGACTAAAATATATCCTTCTTATATCCTTACAATCCTTCAAAGACCTTAACTTTTCTTGCCAGGGGTGCACAGTGAGGAATAAAGGAAATGGTTCCTGATATTCCGCGACAGATACGTACATTTCCAGGTTACCAAAACTCCTTCCGATTAGATGCAATTTTTTTACGCGAAATCGACGTAGCATACGGAAAACGGCAGCGCGCATATCCAAAAAGTTATTTTCATGTCTATTCGAGTTCTTATGTTGGCGGGCAAAATCTCTTCATTATTTAATCAACTTTCAACCATTTTCGCTTCAATACTCTTGATTAATTTGACGGAATTCTGAGAGAATATTCATACTGAATGAGATGCACTTTAATTAATGACTTGACATCTGTTGAGGAGGGGAAGAGTACCGCACCAATCATCTCTCTAAAGACCTAATTATAAAGCACAGTGGTGATGATGATGATGCCGGCGACCGAGGCCAAGCAGATAAGCAAGCACGGTGAGAGAGAAAGAGTCAGAGGAATGCGATGGGCGCGCACACGTGCCGTCGAACGAGAAGATGCCATGGCATTATGTATTTGTTCTTTTTCATTCTCTAACACATACACACCATTCTGACCACTCACTCACTCAATGCGTTTCGACAGATTTAATAGAACGCCTGCGTCTTTTCATCTAGAACCACGAAAGAGAAAGAGCGTCAGTCAGTCTGCCGTCCTACAAAAAAAAACATAACTTTATCGGTAATTCACGCGTAATTTACTGCGAAGGACTGTCAGTGGCGCCGCAAACCGGCACATAAAACGCGACGATCGCCACTCACAAAGATCTCGGACCAGTGCTCTTTTCACTTTCCTTTTCACTTTCCGGGAGAGAATTTTTTCCTTCTCTCTGTTAAGAAATTGATCTCACGCCATGCGACTAATTTGGATTACGACTCTGTTGTCTGCGGCTGCTTGGAAGGGTGAGAAGACAGTCGTCGAGGGAAGTTGTTCAAATGTTCTTGTTTCAAAAATTAGAATTTTGCAGAAGCCGAAGCAATCCGATGCTTCTCCTGCGTCAGCAGTATTACCGGCGATTCCTTCTGCCGGAAAGTGTCCGTCAATGAGATTGTCGAGTGCCCCTTTGACTCAGCTTGGTGCACCGTTTTTATTCACATGAAGAACGGTAAGACTGCCAATTCTTCCAAGTCGATAATATACTTCATAAAACTCAACACCTATTCACACGCACAATTCTACATTTACTCTATACTAATACTGATATGCGCATTCCTCTATTTCTGTTAAACATTGTTTAAATATTTTAGTTGGAATTATATATATACATATATATTTATATAAATATTACTAATTTTCAAGTGAATTTATTTAGTGCTTTCTATTGATAGGCGTCGTCCAAGTAAATCGCGGTTGTGGAGGTCAAGTCCAAAAATGGGGTTTCGGTCAGAATGAAGAGGAAATAGTCTCCCGAAAAGACTCCGAGGAGGATGAAGGGATGGCCCTGTACCAGTGCAAGGGCGACGGCTGCAACAACCTTGAGCCCGTGCCTGATCCCGAGTCCCCGTCGGATGTGGGCCTCGTGATCCGTCCGGTTCGTGAGTTCTCCGCTGGTCGGCAACGCGGACTCAGCAGCGGCGGTTATGGCGGCGGTCAACCCAACAGTGCCTATCTCGCTGGACAAGCCTCGCAGAACAGCGCGTACAGTGGCGGTTCTTCCAGTCAGGAGGGTGGCTCCTCCTCCTCCAGCGGCAACGGCGGCGGCAGCAGCTCCAGCGGCGGGGACGGCGGACCAGTGTCCGGCGGAGGCGGAACCATCGTCGATAAACAAGGCACCAAGAAAGGTGGCAAAAGTAGCAGTGGCAACTCACAGGTGAGTCAAACGTGAAAATGGGGTGAAATAATTTAATGTTAATTAACTGTGTCTTTATTAATACGATGCAACTAACTAATTCTAATTAAATAATAATTAATAATAATCGTGCAAGTTAAACTGACAATATTTAATTTAATAAACAGCATTTGCGTAGTCTGAATTAATTTCATTTGAAAATAGTCTTGGCTCTGCTTTGCTACTTTAAAAATGAGTACACAATTCGATATTTGAGCGATGAGATGGATTTTAAAGATCTTCTAGCACAGTTCTCACTGGAATTTTCAATTTGTTTTAACGATCCAAGATGTGGGAACTTACGTCCTTTCTTAACGGATCTGTTAGCACTTCATCATGACAGAATCGATTAAATTGATGAAACTATTGAATTTCGCAGCTGAAAGTGAAGGAATTCCCTTGCGAAGTGAGAATCGTGTCGTACAAGATTCAATTTCGCAGCTGAAAGTGAAGGGATTCCCTTGCGAAGTGAGAATCGTGTCGTACAAGATTCAATTTCGAAATCTTAATAAAGCGGCTACAAAATCAAATACAATTGTCAATTTAAAAGCGGATACAGGATTCATTGATGATTGGATTCTGTTGCGTATGTTTATTAGGAGAAACTCAACAAAAATTCAAAAGAAGAGTAGATTTGGTGGCGGGTGTTAAACAAAGAAAGCGAATAATAAATGATTCATTTGGGGTTTTGCCCGTTCCGCCACAGGTGCTGTCAGAGTCGGACGATGATGAGGCATTGAAGCTGGCGGCGAAGAAAGCCGCGGAGGTGGCTCAACAGACCGCGACATCCAAACGAAAGCGACCGCGAACGACCGTCGCACCGACCACCGCGGAAGCCGATCTTGCAGAAGAAGATGCCGAGACGCCAGCCACACAGAAGAAAGTTGTTATCGTTATGACGACCCCAAAACCCACAAAAGCCCCAGTGACTGACGATGAGGAGGATGATGCGGCGTATCAAGCCAAGACCTCTACGACCAAGAAGCCAACACCGAAAGTCGTGATCGTCACTACTCCCAAGGTAGCTTTTAAGCTTTTCCTTTGCCTTTCCTTTTTAATTCAAGAATCATCTACACTTTTTAAATTTGATTTGCCAAATTCACCAGTTTTATTTAAAGCAATTCAAACGACCAAAATTAAATTATTATTTAAAAGCACACTCATATTTACACGAAGACACGAAGAAGTTGTTTCTTTAAAATAAAAGAATTTTTATTGACAAAAAAACCGTGCCGGATAAATTGATTTTATTTTATACTTCCTTGAAATTTAAACACGCTTTTTAAACCTCAGCCGACTACGACGACGACCGAGGCTGAAGAGACGGATGCTCCGGCGTACGTTCCACCGACAACGGTCAAGCCGATAATCAAGAA
>LRSR01002315.1:0-13311 GCA_001579985.1 Hypsibius dujardini
CTACACCGTTTGATTGCCTGATGTGTGAAGGGCTCAAGGAGTACTCGATCGATCGTTTCGTTTAATGCAAACGTAAGTGATGATTGATCGGTCCGGGTAGGGACGTAATTTTTTTAAATGTCCAATTAAGGAGTCTGCGTTATCAACATCGTGTTCCAGTTCTGTCAAAGAGTCCGCGACATGGTCGTTGTCGCAACTCGGCATACTACCATCCACTCCTTCATTTGAATCTCTCTCAACTCACCAGTAGCCAGGATCCCCGATGACACGCCTGCAAAAACACAAAGGCAAACCGGGGCGTTAACGCAGTTTAAAATTCTCCCACCTCTACGCTCACGACAGCATTCCCTAATGGATTGGATTCTTTCTTGCTCCCTCACTCGCTCGAAATCAGTAGCTGCCTGCAATACTACTGTGGCTCAAATCAAGTCCTACCAAACTGACTGCCCTAACTGCCCTGCCTACCTGCCTGCCTGCCTGACTGCCTGACTGCCTGCCTGCCTGCCTGCCTGCCTGCCTGCCTGACTGCCTGACTGCCTGCCTGCCTGACTGGCTGCCTGCCTGACTGGCTGCCTGCCTTCCTCGCAAAATAACAGTACACACTTATTCACACATACTTGGTGACCGCCTACAACATCTCTCAACCCGGGCACTTCATACCAATGGGGAAGGCATGTTTGAAGTAAATGTATATATCCATCAAGTGCAAATAAGTCAGCAGCGGAAACGACGTCGTGATTTGGTTGGCCGACACGATTACACGACAAAAAAAACATTCTCCTCGAGAATGGTATGCCTGGAACTACTTTTCGTCGGGGTGCTTATCAATCAGTTGTGTAATCTCCAAATTCCTTCTGAAATTCTCTCTGTCATACCGAGTAGAATCAGAGCTGAGAAACGGGTCAAATTCCGACAGTGATTGAGGAAGTAGCCAGGCAGAGAACGAAGACAGACGGACAAACGTTGCACTCCGCTAACCAGTAATCGAACAGACAAACAGACAAACAGACAGACAGACAGACAGACAGACAAACAGACAGGCACGCAGGCACGCAGACAGACAAATAGGCAAGCAGGCAGACAGACATACATACAAAGAGAGGCTCAGACAGACAAACAGAGAGGCGGATAGACACCCTTATTTAGTGACAGACATCTTCAGCGACTTCTGAGACAAAAGTTAATCTGCAGTCACGCTGATGCACAATGGAGTCTGGTGTCTCTTTCTCAATTATCAAGAGGCAAAAAAAATTTCGATACGAACCTCTGAATGCGTTCGCTCCGGTAGACCTTTTTGTCGACTTTCGTGTCGACTTTCCGGTTGACAAGTCTGAAAAAGAGACAAGAGAGGACGAGCTGAAGCGCACGAGTCAGTTAGTTAGTGTGGATGCCGCCGCAAGGCCTGATTTAGAAGCGGAAGTGAAGCGGATGAGCGGCATGCACCGAAAACTGCGCCATGGTGAGAGTCGAGACCTCGTGGACAACCGCGGATAGACAAGACATCTTGTGGGAGACGAGGAAATCGCAAACAGGCACACAAACACACACACAGGCACTCAGGCACACACACATACAGACAGACAGACAGACAGACAGACAGACAGACAAACAAACAGACAGACGGATAGACAGACAGACAGACAGACAGACAAACAAACAGACAGACGGATAGACAGACAGACAGACAGACAGACATCTAAGCAAGTAGGCAGACATTCGGACAGGGAGACGGGGAGACAGACAGACACATAGACATACACACACATAAAATCGTGACTTACACAGGATCCAAGGCATCGCTATTCTCGTAGTCTTCCGGTATGGTTGGTTCGGCGTTCCATTCGCCGCGGTAATTTGAGCCGTCATCGAGATAGCCGGATCCGGCAAGGCCGCTGTCCCGTGAGAGTCGAACCTGCAAAATGAGGGAAATGGGATATTAAAAGATATACGGAGAGAAAGTGGCATTCAATTCAGCCGCTCACGTCCGGAAAATTGGCTGGATAGTGGTGGTGGCGATAGAAACGATCGCATAGCAATTTCACCATGCATGACAGTAGTATACCTCGTAGTATAAATCCAGATTTTTGAATTTAATTGAAATTGATAAAAATGAAAACAAAATAAAAATGCTGTTTTCTGGTATTTTTAATCAAATTTGAATTGAAATCACCGTTGATTTAAACGGTTTTAAAGTCAAACATGTGATCAGGCGTCTGATTGCAGATTAAAATAAATCATTAATTTCAAATAAAACGATTATTTTTCTCATTCTAAATTACTATCTAAATTAATCTAAATATAAAAATAAGAATAAGAATATTAGAAAGATGAGATGGAGAAATTATCAAGAAACAGGCTTGTCAAATCAATCGATCAACTGATCAATCATCTTAAACAACTTGCGGAAATAAGAGCAGACTTGACAATCAATCGGGATAAAGCTAATTTCAAGATAACTATAAAAAGTTGATGGAGATTTATATTTTCCGTTGATACACACAAATTCGTATGAAAAAAATTATTTCAATCAATCAAGCGGTCAATCTGAACACCGTTTAACAAAAGCCAGTGCAACCAATCGATCAATCAAGCGATCTATTACAACACCGTTTAACAAAAGCCAGTGTAATCAATCGATCAATCAAGCGATCTATTACAACACCATTCAACAAAAGCCAGTGCAACCAATCGATCAATCAAGCAAAAGACTCACCGGAAAATGATCAACCGTGACAGTTCTTCTAGTTTTCGTAATCAACCAATCAACCGCAATCACGAAGGACATGTTCCGGTGGCAAATAAAAGATTGATATTTCCCAAAGCCACACAGAATTTCGACATAAAAGTCCGTGAAACCAGAATTTGTTTGCGCGAAAAGAAAGTTGCACACGTTCTAAACAAATCTCTTCTTTTGAAAGCTCACCGCAACGCTGGGTGTAACTCAACGTACCTTCTCCAGTTGATTGGCCACGGAGATGCGCTCCTGCGCGAGCTGCTTGGTCAGTTCGGTGAACTTTTCCTGCTCCGACCGGACCGATTCGTAGATGGACGCTGCTGAGGGCTCCGCCATCATCGCTCCCCACGCTCCACTAACAAACCGCGAACCACACAAGACACACACGCTGCGACTGCGACTGCTCTGTCAGCCGATGAGGCTGTTGACGCGAGGCGAGACAGTAGAAGATCAAAACTTCCGGGTAGACACGGCTAATTCCGAAGGAATCCAAGTTACAAGGCGCTCCATCGCTTGATTGATTGATTATAGCTAGATCCGCTCAGTTGGAAAAATCTGCCTTGATTTCATGTTGGTCCAGTGCCGAAGTGGTCGATTGATTGTTGATTGATAAGTCTGGAGCAGTTGGTTAATTTTTTATTGATAAAAGTGGTGTGATCGATTGATTCCTGATTGAAAGGGCTGATTCGGTTGGTCAATCCGCCGGTAAAGTAAACAAAAATAAACAAATCATATGGTCATCCGAAACGGGTGGAGCAAATCTGAAAGAGTAAATGAGAGCAGGTCAACTAGTTGAATTATGGATGCTTTTGCTTGCTGCTCGGCAAAGCTTTTGTGTAATAAAAGAGAGAAGAAGAGAGGCGCAGCGGGCGAAATTCTGCGTCGCACATCTGCGCCGTGTTTCTCTGAACAGATGCTACGCTTTCAGTGTGTGCGTCTCTGTGTGCGTCTCTGTGTGCGTCTCTGTGTGCGTCTCTGTGTGCGTCTCTGTGTGCGTCTCTGTGTGTGCGTCTGTGTGCGCGTCTGTGTGTGTCTGTGCGCGTCTGTGTGCGTCTGTGTGTGTGTGTGCAAAAGCTAATGGAACTAATTAGGCCTGAAGGAGAGCGGCAAACGGTCACGGTCGTTTAGCCGGCCAATGGTCAATTTAGCCTTTCTATATGCCGGGCCTTGTCATAACTGTGTTAATATTTAATTCGCTTTTTATGTTTACGCTGCTGAATTTCCCCCGGAATGAATAAATAATAAGACTTCTGCTCCAAGCGGAGAAACGATTAGCCTCATATTAACTTATCAGGAATTTCCAAAATGGAGTTTTACCCCAATTACGATGTTTCATAATAATTTTGAGATAATAAAATGTAATTTTTTTGCCTTAGAATTGCGTCAACTGATTCATATTAAAACATTTGTGCAAGTATGAGATAAAATATTAATTTTTCATATATTTTGCTGACTGTCAAATCAATCAATCAGTTAGAAACATAATCAACAATAATTACGAAATAACAATAAAAAAGCTACTGGTTTAACAGAATTATGATTTCAGAAAAATCTAAAACGACGATACCGATTCGAATTAACTACAAATTTTGAATTTTGTGAATCATAGACAATCAATTCCTGTGGACAATCAATGAATCTGTGTATTACGACATTCAATCCAATCAATGAATCAACGCAAGGGATCGGCATCAAATCCAATCAACGAATCAACGCAAAGGATCCTCACTAAATTCAATCAACGAATCAACGCAAGGGATCGGCACTGAATTCAATCAATGAATCAACGCAAGGGATCGGCACCCAATTCAATCAATGAATCAACGCAAAGGATCGTCTGCCAAACACTGATCTCAAATCATTTTACCGTAAATCTACAAGAATTTTCAACATATTTATTATATCGAAAGTTCACGCAATTTTGAGAGTGTGCCTGATCGAAATTTTTTTCTCTTCATTTTCTCCGTAATAAATAATTATGATTCTTCAAAGCTCCCAACGAACGAGGGCTTGCAGCCGACCCTTTCCGTCAATGCAATATTCACGCATGGCCAAAAACCTTGCGCTAACCGAATTAAGCCATTACACTCGTTCGACACATGGCTGTTGTACAGTCGCGAGTTAAAGTGCTTAATTCGGTCAGGGCAAGGTTTTTGCCACGTGGGTATAAACAGCAGCGTGTAGTCTGTCAACTGGTACCGGCGAAATGAGGACACGACAGTCAGCCGTCAAGCAGTAGTAAAAAGCACAAAACGATTGTGCATGCCTGGAAATTGACACTTGAAACAGATGAGCAGCTTACCAGTCCATTATCGAGGACAGACAGGAGCGTAATCCACAATCCACCGAGAGTGAAGCGGAGTGTGTGTGTCTGTCTGTCTGTCTGTCTGTGTGTGTGTGCCGAGAAAATCGGTCAGTCTGGACTTAATACACAATTCAAAGCGTCAATAATATAATTCCGATAGTCCCGTTCCGTTCGGTATGCAGTATATCACTTTCTCAAAACTCGAAGTCACATCCAGTTCGGTGACGGACCATCCGACGCATATATATTCCAGCGGTATATTTCCAGACAAACAGATTATTATACACGGCAAACTCGCACACGCGCAACGAAACAACGGCAACTACTGTTTTCCTGCCTCTCTTTTGCCTTGACATCTTTCTTCTCGTTTTCTCTCTCTCTCTCTTGGTGCGTTTACACGGCATATCTTGCACACGACTGCGCACGAGAGCTGAACACACTGCACGCTGGGCGTTTCATTTGAATTGTTGTTGGTCGTACACACCTGGCAAAAACCTTGCGCTAACCGAATTAAGCACTTTAACTCGGAAGCTGTGTACGACGACCATGCAACGAGTGTAACGGCTTAAGGCGGTTAGCGCAAGGTTTTTGCCACGTGTGTACGTTGTACGATGGCGGTTGTGGGTGTGGCGTAAAAGTGAAGTGAAGAGAGAAGGAGGCCCGATCGACGGCCGAGTACTCTGCGTGGTAGTTGGTTGGATGATTGGATGTGGATGTGGATGTGCGGATCGATGGGGCGACATCTTCCGCTTAGAGAGAACAATTATCTCCGTACGATCACAGATCACTAATTCGGACACATGTTCAGAAATTTCAGTATGACGCATAGTGTAGGAGTAAGTCCGACTGGGCTTGTAGTATGCACTTGTGGGTCGAGGAATGGAACCGACACGAGATTTTGGCTTCTACTGCTACCCTCGGGCTATTCACAATTCTGTCTGTTCCCGCTGTGTGGATGTTGAAATCGGGGCCTCTCCTTTGGCCTTTATGACGGGCGCCCTCAATGGGATTAGCCACATTCCAGTGAGAAGTAGGAATACGTGCTGACTTGAACGACCGACGGACAGACAGACAGACAGACACACAGACACACACAGACATAACTTTAGCGCTAGACTGGAGAACAATGGAGAAAGCGAAGCTCATTGTAGTCTGGAATTTGGCTGGACGCTGGATGGATGCTCGGGATATGGATTGGTAGAGAGCCGGCCAATTAGTCTAGATTGATGAATTGCCCAGTATTCTTGCTGCAACGCACATCGATATGGTGTTTGGAATGCCGTTTTGTTTAATTACTTTAGCATAATTCGACCAAAAGCAGTCCTCACATTTTCCATCACATTTTCTCTGTCGTTCCATTCATCTGTCAGTCAAACAGAAAAAGCGCAGACAGACAAAATGACATTCAGACAAACAGACAACAACACCAGCACAGTGTATTCATCTGCCAGTCAAACAGACAAAGCGCAGACAGACAAAATGACATTCAGACAAACAGACAACAACACCAGCAGTGTATTCATCTGCCAGTCAAACAGACAAAGCACAGACAGACAAACAGACATTCAGACAACAACACCAGCACAGTGTAATCAAAACTCTGAAAAATATTTGAAGAGCTGCTGATCGATCCATAAGATGCCCTTCAAGAGCTTCAAGAGCTGCGGTATCTTTCGTGAAGTCAGGCAGATCTCGTGATTACAAGCTCGCTTTCCAAGCCGGCATACAAATTATGCCAGCTTAATGCCAACAACATTATCGAACTGGTCAGAGGAGACAAGGAGAGAGTCTCGAGCAGACGACAGACCAGGCACGGCTGAAGCCTGCTTTCGGTCAAGAACAAGAGACAAACATTTTGCCCCTCTTTTTTAAGGCCAGTTCTACATTAACGCAAAAAAGCATGATCTACGCAGGGAACAACTAGGAGAATGGAAAATCAGATCTGTCACCGAAAAAAATGGGAGACACGACACGCATTCCTCCCGTTTCAGTAGACTGATCAGGATACATAAGCGAGAGAGGGAGAGGGAGAGGGTGGGAGAAAGAAAAAGAGAGAGAGACATAATAGGTGCCTGGATTAATTTTGAAGGGGAAAATAAAGAAACAACGCGCTCTTCGACAGGCGCAGGCAGAAAAACAACGCACAAATGCATCCCTCGCCTCGGAACAGACATGACGGCAACGAAGTGGCAAATTAATATTCACAACGGGACGCGAATGCTCTTCACGAGAGAGAGAACGCCCGACGCAAGAATAATCAACTCGAGCGTCCAACGGATTTCCATTCAATAGGGGCCAATTTGTTGTAAACTAAAAAACACCAACTGCGCGCAGGACTCGTCTCTTCCCCCTCCCTCCTCGTGTGTGTGTGTCAGTCAGTGAACTCGTCCTCGTTAGCCTGTACGAGAATAATGGAAATAATGGGGAAATCAAAGCTCAAACGAGAAAACCCGGACGGACGGACGGATAGACAGACGGACAGACAGACAGACAGACAGACAAAAAGACAGACAGACAGACAGTCGGACAGACGGACGGACAGACGGACGGACAGACAGACGGACAGACAGACATACAGACGGACGGATAGACAGACGGACGGAGACAGACGGACGAACGAAAAGATGCACGGATGGACGGACGGCTTCTTACCAGTCGGAGAGGGTACCCTTCCTTCTGTCCCTATAAATGCGCGCCTGTCCGTTGAATCTTGGGCGAGCGTTGCATCAGACCGGCGACGGACACATTCTTTTGGATCTATTTCGAAAAGCAAAATATAGGTTACTCAGTCTGGCGGTCAGGACAAGATGATATGGTTTGGGTGGTCAACTAAAAGGTGAAGGTTGGAGCTTGAGTCTTCTGGCAGATGGATGAGCCCGACACAGATCGACCGACAGCCACACAGATACTGCCGAGCACACTGACCGACACTCAGACAGGTAGATACACAGGCAGACAAGGCGGTTGGTCCGGTTGACGGTGCCTGCGGCTGATGAACGGTCAGTCTGGAATGTGGACCGTCAGTCCGGTAACGGAATGGTAAAACTGAGTGACCGTTCCGTTACCGGAGCGGCTTTTCCGAAACCCAGATAGACCATCTCCAGCGCAGATCCGAGCATCAACCGCTCTGTCTGTCAGTGCTCGGGAAAATCTGACGGAATCGGTCAGGTAATCGAACGGTCAGTCAGGGCGACCAACAAGTCCATCGGATGGGAGACTGCTCTTCGGATTATTGGATCGGATGGGGGACTGCTCTTCGGATTAATGAATCGGATAGATGCATGGGCGGTAATCCCGAATAGTGGGTGATCGGTGCAACCGTGTGAGCCAGACTGAACGTTCACTACCGGACTGCCTGCCCACAATTCACACATGATCATCCATCAGCCGGAACCTCCGTTCATCACCGGTCTGCTCGTCACCCTCCACAATTCAGTACCAAGAGTATAATTCTTCGGTATCGGTTGAATATCAGCTTTTCTGTTAGCACCTCCGACGCTATTTCATTTTGAGGAGTTATATGGGGGTTCATGCGAGTACAGATAGTTTGCCCGTCCCAGTCAGTCCCCAAAAGACTGAACTCGAACTTACACTTGATTTCCCGGGATGTTGTGGGGCTTGTGAATCCATCTTACGCTTCCCTGCCATCGGTGCGCCGGCGCCGCCTCCGCCTCCACCCTCCTTGGCCCGTTTCCTTTCCCCTTTCAGCCGTTCCTTTTGCGCTTCATACGTGTCCTTCTGCTCCTGGACAAAGTCGGTGTAGGAGCGCCCGTACACGAAGAACGGCACGCCCTGCTGGGCCTCCCACTCCTTAATCTCGGTGGCGAGGTCCTTGTCGAGCTGTTGTTGAAAAAAGAACCATCACACTAAAAGAGAAGTGGGAAGAAATGGAAGGAAGGAAGCTCCCTGAGCCGAATCCCATTTTACCCGCTTCAATTCGTGCTCCACCTGGGCCTTTTCCTGCTGGTCGCGCAGCAGCTGGCCGCCGCGATTGTTGAAGCGAGCCGGGTCGTTCTCCTTTTTCTGCACACGAAGAAAAGGGTCAGTATGTGGGAGAAAACGATCAAGGACCATCGAAACAATAATTTCAGCCGTGGCGAAACGTACGTCGACTTCCATCTTCTTAGTCCAGACGTCCTCCCGGCGAAGAATCTTGTTGAAGAAGTGGGCATTCTGGTTGTAGTAGTCGCGGAGTCGAGTGCATTCCGCCTCGTGACTCTCCAAGACCTCCTCGTTGAAAATGTCTAGAATAATGAGCACGATGACGGAACGTCTGGTGGATGTGGATTGAGCACCATGACGGAATGTTCGGTGGATGTGGATTGGAAGACCTACCAGATTTGAAATCTTTGAAAAGCTGACGGTCCTCCTTGCCGATGAAGCACTTGTTGAAGAGGCCTTCCAGTTCCACCCGCATCTCCAAAATGAACGCCTTCATGTTCTGCTGCTTGAGGCGTTCCAGTCGTACCAGTTCGGTTTGCAACTTTACGAGTAGGAAAAAATTTGGGTTGCTGTTTGGTTCTTTTTCAGTAAAATCGAAATTGTTCGTACCAGATTCAGCGAAGTCGGGCAAATCTTCCGGCAACGTTCCTCCAGTGCGCGGGAGGCCGGATCGTCCAGCTGCTTGAGTCGTTGTCGGATGGCCTGGCTCTTGTCGCTGACTTGAATGAACTCCTCCGTCAAGGCCAATTTCGCAGAGAACAGCTGCAGTTCAAAAAGAAGAAGAAGAAGAATCATCATTAGCAAGGGAAAACTTCCATACCTCTTCCTTCAGATCCGCGACGCGCTGGAGGCTCTCATCTGACAAGGGGAAATGTGCTTCCGACTCGGTCAAGAGATTCCTCTCAAAATGGCTTGTCGGTTGCCTTTCGAGATCCGCCATCAGGGGAATGATATCGCGTTTCAGTTCCTGCAGACGTCGCAGCCGATTGTCCTGTAAAGAACCATAAAAAATACTAAGATAAAATGAGTTCTCCCAAGACCAGACAGGCAGACGAAGGATCAAGTCAAGATTGGAAGTCCCGTCCGAAAATGTTGCACCAGAGACCAGGACCTCTCCAAGACCAGACAGGCAGACACGCAGACGAAGGATCAAGTCAAGATTGGAAGTCCCGTCCAAAAATGTTGCACCACAATTGAAACGTACACGCTCTTGCTGGAGGGCATCATTGATCCGCCTGAACTGATCGAGTTCCTCCGGATTGGGAACCTTGTTGTGGTCAATGTCGTGTGGCTCCACCTGGAGAACTTGACAAAGTGACGCGTTCTTCTCGATCAACTTGGCCAGACTGTCCATGCGCTCCATTCGGCGGTGGCGCAGCTTGTCCGTCGTCTCTTCCATGACTCGGGCCTGCTCTATGAGGGGGAGATTCTGCGGCATCTGAAGTAAACGAACGAAAGAAAACGCATAAAATTATATAAATAAATAAGTGTAATATAAAATAAAAAGCTTTTAATCGCTCTATACGTCCTGAGCCGATCCCGAAAACTTCCAGCCAACCAATCTATGCACTGACTGTGCAATTTAACCCATTAATTTAAGGTCGTTATGGCAAAAAAAAACTAGTTAAAAAAACTAAATTCACCCCACAAATTAGTTTCGTGGTGAATCGGTGAATCGCGCGTTGAAATGCGGCGTCTTCCTTTACACATACCAAATATCAATCAATCCATCCGCAATAGGGCCAGCACAACTAATGTAATCATCAAGCCAATCAACGAATCAAGCACGAGCTATTGGAGCGCAACTACAGCACACCAGAAGTCATCCCAGCAATCAATCAATGCAGCAATCAATCAATGCATCAATCAATCAACGCATCAATCAATCAACGCATCAATCAATCAGTCAACGCATCAATCAATCAACGCATCAATCAATCAACGCATCAATCAATCAATCAATCAATCAACGCGTCAACGCATCAATCGATCAACGCCTCCATCAATCAATCAATCAACCAAGCAAGTTATTTACGTGATACTCCGGCAGGCGGAGTTCCTCCGAAATAGCGGTCACGACGGTGAAGCAGTGCTCCACGGTGTCGCGAAACTGCTGCAGCTGTCCCTCTTCGCCCTCCACGCTGGTGGATAAGCCGTCCATGAAGGGTTTGATGACGGCCTCGATCGTGCCGGTCTCCAGCGCTCGCAACGTCTCCGCCGGATAGCCGATTTCATTCCAGCACTTGTACAATCTCCGCACCAACCCCGTGTATTGCGGCTCGTGAAGAAGTGCAGCAATGGCTTTGCTACAGAACGAAACGGCGATTACTTCAGGCAAAAAGAATCGACCCAGCAACGAAAACAAGGAGGAATTTTCATTGTTTGACGTTTGACGTTTTACCCCACTTCCGTGTTCTCCACTCGAACATCCATGTTGTTGGTATGAATATCTGACGGATGGCCGACTTTCTTTTTCAAAATCTGATTACAGGGCGGAAAAGCCCGGTTGATCGCGCTCTGGGGAAGTGGCGCATCTAAGGAGAAAAAAGCACAACAAAGGAATACGGTCAGCAATTCGGACTGCAAAAGCAGTAATAAAGCCTCAAACCAAATAACTGTTGTAATTTAAAAATAAACTTTAAAAAGAACACTCAAAAGAAAACAATCCCACCGCAGTTGATAGAAAATGTCCTGCGCAATTTTTCAACTGCCAAGAGTCTTAAAAATGCTCCTGCACTTTTTAGAGATCAGACTTCCATCCTTCCCCCGGGATCGTAATTACGTAAAGGAAAGATCTCAAACAAAATTAAAGGGAAAACGTTTCATCCTTCACCCGGGATCGTAATTACGTAAAGGAAAGATCTCAAACAAAAAACTGCCAGGAAATGTGAATGGCGATGAAAGTTCTCCTACCCGAGTCAAGATTCCAGGCCGTTTTCCATACAGAAATGAGGCTGAAATTTAGGGATGATGGTTGGTGGAAAAAAAAACACAGGAGCACGTCCTCGCGAAAAGTGGAGCGAATATCAAAACACGGAAAAATGCGTCCGTTGTGTTTTCCTTTCAAGCGTTGATTTTCCTTTCCTTGCAAAGTTGCAAGTTGACGTTTGGCGGGTGTGTGAGTATGATGTAAAACCACTGTATTATAAATCCACATAGGAGCTAAACCTACGCACTTTGCAATGGCCCAAGAGTGCATGCACGCTGCACCCATACACTCCGTTAATAAACCCGGCAGAGGGCGCTACCTGATCATGGTCATCCGTGCAAGCTCGCCGGACAGCGGTCAAGATTATCCGGCAGAGGGCGCTACCTGCTCATGGTCATCCGTGGACAGCGGTCAAGATGCCCCAAAAAACATCATGAAGATGTTTCCGAATTTGAAACTCGAAGCGTGCCATCTACTATGAAAACAAGTAGAAGCGATCGTTTTGTTTAAATCCGTCAAACTGGAGAAGAAAAGAAAACGACTCGGAAGTCAAAACGGGTAAAACCAAAAAATGTATCTAAAACTGAACCAGCACCCAGTTGCGCCCACCTTGCAGAGATAAAACAATAAATCGGCTCAACAAATGGGAGAGTAGAACAAATAAAATCACCGAAAAAAAAGATGTCAAGAACCGAATATGGAGAATTTTACGTTCACGCGTCGGCTGACATTTCGGAGAGGCAGTGAACCGCCTCAAAGATGCTGGCCATACTCCACGCTTGCGTTTCACAACTTCCCGTACAGTGTGCCCCGTTGAGATTGGTCAGTTCGGGCAGGCCCTTCCAGTCGGAGCGCTGCATGTGCGACCAGTGCTTCGACAGAACAGACCGCACGTAGCGGCTGGTGTTCTTCATGATGTGAGGGTCCGTCTGTTTCTTCGCGAAGATCAACTTCGCCCGCAGAAAGTAACCCATCAGCCAAACCCATTCCTGCATTACAAAATGGTACTTCTTGAGACAGAGAGACAAACAAACAGACGGCAGCCCAGACCAGACACACAGACAAACAGACAGACGGCAGCCCAGACCAGACACACAGACAAGACAGACAAACAGACAGACAAACAGACAGACAGACAGACAGACAGACAGACGACAGACAGACAGACAGACAGACAGACAGACAGACAGACAGACAGAGAGACAGACAGAGAGACAGACAAACAGACAGACAAGCAAACAGGCAATCTTTACCGGGCCTTGGTGATAATTATAGCCATGAGCCCGTTTAGGATTGCTGCTTTGGTCGTTATTGTCGTAATTTGGGTCGTAAGCCCAATCACTGCAAAACCAAGAATAAACAACCGTTCGCCTGCCAGAGTATACACACAAAAAATCTCAA
>LRSR01002316.1:0-14800 GCA_001579985.1 Hypsibius dujardini
ATTTTGTTCCGTTTAAAATAAAAGCAAAACCCTCGAAGAAGCATGAAGGCAGCCGTAATTCTCCTCCTGGTGGCCGTCGGTGCCTGTAGTGCCGCATTCAGCGGATCCCTCGTTGAAAGTAAGCACTGGAAATGTGATTTGCAGTTTCGTTTTAACAGTTGAAACATTTCGTTTTTTTAATAATTGAAACATTTCTCAGCTGCTAATAACTAACGCGTGGCAAATTTAATCGTATCTTAAGGGACCCAACCGGTTTTGAACAACGCAAACTTGCGGGCTTCCATCACCGTCAGCGCTTTCACCAAGGGAGATCAGTAAGTTACGGCAGAAATCTATTTATTAAAAAAACTAAATAAAAAAAAACTGAAAGGTCACGTTTTGGTTGTTTTTTTCTCTTCGTCCAGTGATTTGGGACTGCTTGCGCAGACAATCATCCAGAATGTGATCGCACGGGTCAGAGCGTTGATTGCGCACATCCAGGCGCAGCTGGAGCTCGTCGGTGGACACGCCCACCAGTTGTCCGAACAGGTCCAGGCACAGGTGCGCGCCACGATTGCGCTGCTTCAGCAAATCGCCGCGTCCAGTTCCAGTCAAGTCCAGGCCGCCATCAGGGATCTTATTAAGAACCTCCAGCAACTGCGTAAGAGCAAATTGACATCGCCTGATACAATCAACGACACAATTGAGTGCACTGGAACTGCCAATGACCTCGAATGATGACTGAACTGAACGCTAAACTTCGATCTAGCGTTTTTATTAAACTTTCGAACAATACTTCACGTTAGACAGGGACAGTGGTACTGGAGTGCAACGTGTGCACGGCGTGTGTGCACCGTTCACACCGCATTGGCCGATTAAACGTTCCACGGCTCGTACGCTGTCCCTGTCTAACGCGAAAATTCAATAGTGTCTGGAAACGATGAAGAAGGCACCGCGGAGGCTCGTCAGCTGGTGAAGAGGCTCGATATTCTCGCTGTTGTGCAGGGCGCTCTTCAGGAAACCTTGACGCAGGTAAAAAAGATGGTCAATCTCAACTTTTTTCGTGACATTTTTAAAATATATTAAAATCCGCCTGGGATGTAAAATAATCGGGATTTCGTTTTACTTTTACTCTTATTTAAATGCAAAGCCGTGTGCTGAAACACAACTCATTTATTCCAGTTGGCGGATGTTGAGGGGATTCAACAGTTGGTTCAACAGTTGGCGCCCTACCTGAACCAAGCTCAAGACATCTTCGAGCAAATCAGCGCCCTCCTCTTAGGAAGCCTGCAATTGGACCGGGCAATTGCCCTTCGTCAAGGCGTTCTCGATATCCTCGCGCAGTTCCAGCCCATCGTTGCGGCCATCCAGGCTGCCCTAACTGAAGGGTATGTTGCGGGACGATCGTTTAGAGTCCTTACAGGTCGGAACGAGGACCCCTCGTCCTAGGGCCAAGGGGTGGGCAAAGGGCCAAAATTTTTCTTCTTCAAGATTGAACCCTAAATTCGGCCTCTTGTCCCTAATCTTTTTGAAGTTGTGGGGGTCTGGGGGTCTGATTTCCAGTGGGACCTCTGGAATATGGGGGTCCGGGGGTCTGATTTCCGGTGGGACCCCTGGGATTTGGGGTCTGGGGGTCTAATTCCCAGTGGGACCCCTGGGATTTGGGGATCTGGGGGTCTGATTTCCAGGGGCCCCCTGGGCCCTTGGAAATCAACAGGGAGCTTATGTTGGATCTCAACAAACCTCAAATTTGAACGAAAAACTGAAGCTTAAAAATGCATTTGCCTCTTTGCCCACCCCCTGGCCCTACCGATAGGGGTCCTGTTTCCGACCTGTAAGAACCCTAAAGGAGCCTCTATATCTATATATATACATAGTATTTTTAAATTATTAGCGTTGGTCAAGTCCAAATCATCGCGCAAGGCCTCATCGATCAAGTCATTGCCGCAAACCAAGCAAGCCAAGCTGCGGCGCTTCAACATGTCATTGCACAGATCAACGCCCTGCCCAGCTGGTTGAGCAGCCTGGCGCAGCCGTTGGTGGAGGTTCTGGAGAGCCTCGGAAACAACTAAATTCCTGACATCGTTTGAGGCTCCTGTAATTAGTTGTCTGTTATTCTCTCATACTTCAGTTTGAAACGATTTTTTCTGAATTCATTTATTTCGTTTCGCTCCATCAACTTTTCTTCATATTCCCTGCGTAGTGCGAGGAAGCAGGCCCATTCCTGGTCACGATCTTTTTCTTGCCTAATGATATAGTCAGTTGCAACGTCAATATCGCGGACTTCGCGTGTAGGTTGATTGGAATAAAACTTTGCTTGACCACTTTCCCAAGCAGAATTCCATTTGGAATCGATTGGCATCAGCCAAATATTGCTTAGAGATTAGAGGGCGGAGTTACGGTCTAATCTCCACAACCTACGCCACACATAATCATAGTGCCTTTTCGACAAGTAAGCAAGGCTCCGCCCCTTGACCTCCGAAAAATATTTCGCTGATACTCACCGATGTAAAACTAAATTTAAATTAAACTGAATCAAAGTAAAGTAAACGAAAGTAAATAATATTAAAAAATTATGAAAATGGAATAGCGCAGTGGATATAATTACAATCAAAACAGAAATAGTTGACGCTAGGCGTGTTTTGAGCTTGCGCACCAATAGAAACTTATGGTGCGCCATGGAGGCGAAAGTCACTTACGCGGCTAATTTTTGGGGCCTTGTGTAAGCCGTGCGGTCCACCATGAGCACACGTTCGACCACTCACAAGGAAATGACATCACTCTGGACGGCGTAGTGGCTGCGCGCGCGTACAGGCAGGGCTAGTCGCTTAGTTACCAATCGAACAGGCATGGCTAGGGCTAGTCGGTTAGTAATAGGTTTCGATGGGTTTTGATGGGTTTTGATGGGTTTTGATGGCTTTCGATGGGTTTTGATGGCTTTCGATGGGTTTTGATGCGTTTTGATGATTTTTGAAGGGTTTAGTTGAGTTTTGATGGGTTTCGTAGGTTTTGATGAGTTCTGGTGAGTTTTTATGAGTTTTGAGGGTTTTCTTTAAGTTTAGATGTGTTTCGATGAGTTTTATTGGGCTTTGATGGGTTTTGTTGGGTTTTGATGGGTTTTTATGTGTTTCGATGGGTTTTGATGGGTTTGGATGTGTTTTGATGACTTTTGGTGGGTTTTGATAAAACAGAAGCAGACAGGGACTGCATCAGCGAAACAAACTGCTTTGGTTAACATGGCTAACCCGTATTGCATTTTTAATTTTCTTATTACCGTCTTTGGAGCTGGCAATGGTTTCATATCCCCGTTGCTCAATCTGTTCATGGCTCGCAGCGGTTGCCGGTTCGGGTTTTGGGAGAGCTTCTCCCCCGCCGTGTCCCTTATTCGCTGCACTTGCTCCGTGTCCGCTATTGTCTGTGTGGCCTAGGAATTGTTACGCACAAGGTCATTCCAACGTTATGGCATTTGGACTTGTTGATTATGACCATCCCAGTTGAAAGACCATTCCGTTTCTCTGAGCAGCTGTTGTTTTTTTACCTTCTTTTCATCTGTTAGGTGTTACCGATGCACTGTTGCCCGGTATCTTTTATTCCTTCAAGAAAGTCGGCAGAAAACTAGAACTTCCTTTTTTAAATCAAATAAAAGCTCACCAGTGGTAGTACATAGAGGGAGCTGTTTCTGTAAATGAAAGATGTAATAATTGGTTATCTGATTTTGATTATGATTTGATTTTGGTTATCTGATTTTGAACGGACTGATCGATTGTACAAACGCCGACACATTTGTTTTTTGAATAATTCATAGAAACGGTATCATAGACAGCTTTCCTTATATACTACCACTAGTTAGTTTTTATTTATTCAAAATAGTACTCGTTTTTTGCCGATTTTCTCAATGGAAATAAAGAGACCTGGCAATAGTGCATCGGTAAGAGCAAACAGGTACTGTACTGCCACGATTATAAGGGTGGGTTTTTTACACCGGGTGTGCACAACTGTGTGTGTGTGAGTGTGTGTGCTCACTCAGCACACAGGCGTGTGTGACGGAGGCGGGGCTTAACCCACCCTTAAAATCGTGGCAGTACAGTACAAAGGAATTCGTCGTCCAGATTGGTCTCATTTCCTTGTTAGCTGAAGTCGGGATGTGTGCATTTCAATCTTGATTGGAAGTAGAGATAAGGGGTGCAAAAAGCACGTGATCGTCAACTATTTCTGTTTTGATTGTACCAAGCAAACGTTTTGGGATGAATCACTACATGGGTTAAATCAATCGGGTGGCGGAAGGCGCCACGAGTGTAAATTGTAAACAACACTCATTCAGCTTCACACACACCGCTTGCGGCGCCCTCTGCCGCCCGACTGATTCAACCCATGTAGTGATTCAAACCAAAGCGTTTGCCTGGTATATGCCACAAAAAAGAAGTGACGACGAAAACTTCTAGGTTTAACTCTTGGCACATAAATAATCCTTCCTGTGTGTTTTCAAAATCAAATCTAATACTACAATTTATTTTAGTTCTCTAGGCAAAGCTATCATTTTTGTGTCACTAAAAAATGCAAGCCTTCTGTGATTTTAAATGGTCCATTATTGGGACGGACATGGCTTCCTATTGTTAGGTTCTGTATAACAATTTCTCCATTTGGTATTCGTTAATTATATAAACATCTGTTTGTCGACCTATTTTGTCTTTTTGTTTTTTGTTAGTTAACATAATATAGTGCCTTATTCAATCGTTTCGTAATCTATGATTGAGACTGTGCGTTTGTTGAACTATTTAAACAGAAATCTTACAAGGGAACGGAACGGTAGGCGACAAGCCGATTTGTCTGAATTTTTTTCGCAAATAGTGGATTAAATTAATAGAATTTAGCAAACAATTTCATCTGCAAACGAGCTCTCGTTCGAGCTCGTTCGCAGATCTGGTTTGAGCGGAAGAAAATTCGAAAGTTCCCCGATGACTCCGCGAGTTTCCCATTCACTTCAACCGTTGATTGTTTGATTCATGCGCCAGCAAAACTCAATTTAATTTTTTTACCCCTCTCACCCACATGAAACGTCGTTTTTTGAAAGCGCTTGATTCCAAAATGTTTGAACTCTTTCAATTGGAAATGGAAATCGATTGACATCAGCACAATCTTAATTGGAAGACAGGGGGCGGAACTAAGGCTGATTTCTGCAACGTCACTCGGAAGCCTAGAATGAAATTAGCCTATAACTCCGCCCTCTGGCACCAAATAAGATTTTGCTGATGTCAATCGATTCCAAATCCAATTTGAATTGGAAGAGTGTCAAAAATCTTGGAGTAAAACGTTTTCAAAAAACAACGTCTTGTGTGGGTTCGAGGGGTAAAAAAATTAAATTGAGTTTTGCTGGAGCATGAATCAAACAATTAACGGTTGAATTGAATGTGAAACCCGCTGAGCCATCGGAGAACTTTCAAATTTTCTCCCGCTCGTTTGCAGATGAAATTGTTTGTTAAATTCTATTAATTTAGTCCAATATTTGCGAAAAAAAATTTAGACAGATTGGCGTGTCGCCTACCGTTCCGTTCCCTTGTTAGTGGTGTTAACGGGAGAGAGATCTTAGTTTTCTGATTTTCGTTTAACAGTCTAAGAAACTCTCATTCTCTACCTTAATTGTGAACCTAGAATTCTACCGATAGGGCACAGGCCTATCAGTATCCTGTGTTTGGCTCAAGGGCAATACTCTCTACGGATAACTCGTGACTATTTCATGCCTTGAGATAGCCTTGTTTTACAGGATAAAGTAAGGCTTTATTCTCTGCAAAATCAGGGCCGAAACTCCAATGCTTTCTTGGCATGTTAAGCAACCTGCCGCAAAGGCTGTCTTCCAGCCTGTAATATTGCCACTTGTCTTTCCAAGACTCAAGGCTGTTTATAGCAATAATTTTCAGGAACCTCCCTCAAAATCCATCCAATCACGAGTCGTTTAAATTATCGGTTAACGAATGACGTTAATAAATAAACAAAAATAAATAAAACTAAACTAAACCAACGTTTTTGGTAACTCTATTTAGGGTTTAGTTTTTTTAGTCAACTGAAAACTAAACTAAAAGCTTTAGTAACTAATGATTTAACATGGAAAATCTAAAAAACTAAAATTTCTCAACTAATTTTGACTAAATCTAAACTATTAGTTTGAGCAGCCAAAAACATAAAGTAAAAACCTTTATTAACTAAAATTAAGTTAATTAGAAAAACTTTTTGTTTTTGCCATCCCAACCTTTGATGATTCCTTGAGATACAGCTGTCCAAGTGTTTCTCCAGCTCCACCTTTGTACGCTGCTAAAATGAATAACAGCAAGATTAAAACATGATTTTTTTGCGCAAAAGTCAGCATGAAACAGTAGAATCTCACCGTTGTCCACTTGTAGTATAAGGCACGGATAGTACGATCTTTTCCATTTTGCATCTCACGTCATCTTCTCCTGAACTGTCACCCCAGGATCAGCACGCACGGAACTGTTTGGAACTACACTCACTTTCGGTACCGGATCACTACCAGTATACAGTTGAAGCCAATGTAGGTAAATATCAATACCAAAATGGAAAAAAAACGCAGAGAGATCTTGCAATTGATGCGGACACAAGAAATACTTTCAAAATTCAATTGACAACAACGAGAACCCGGATATCTTCAGATGCTTAGATGGTGAGGAAAAATGGGAGACTGAAGGTTTATTACACTACATTGCATTCATAGGGACTTTCAAGGTCCATTTCACGCTGTCGTTTTAAGTAAATTTCAAGAAGCTTTCGCTCTATTAGGAACGCTCTTTCGCTAATTGAGAAAATGTAAACAATCGCACTGCGAGTCACGCATGCTATATCGTGGCTTAATTATTGCCTTCTTCAGCACACGAACATTTAAGCATGACAAAGTATGCATGGAATACAGCGTGGATTTCTTAGAAAAAAATCGCCCGGTTTAATATAGCCTCAGTGTGCCTGGAACAGGGCAACTTTCAAGCTCACATTTGAGCGCTGGCTAGAATATTGTGTTCCGTTTATCCGTAGGGGTCCTCTGTAGGTTAAAATCAGATCATGGTCACAGGGAAAAAATGTCCTTTGCCCTTCGCCAATTTCGGTCAAATAACGCATCATAATGAATGTAGTCGCTTTTCGTCCAAAATATTATCACCCGCCATAGATCACGCAAAAGTTTTAAGGCGAAATAAGGATGAGCAAAACGGCATACGTAACTGATAAATCCGTATCAGCAAAAACTGTTATCAAAAACCGATAAAATGTCTTCAAATCGGCCTGACCTTTGGCGTACGTCAAACTTTGCGCAGAATCGGTCGATTGCGGCGTTTTTGAGCACAGATCACCCCATCGTCCATCTTGTGGTTCCCTCTAAAGGTCGAATCGACCGATTACCAAACAATAAGACATTATCGATATTTTCTGAGTTCTCACGCGTAAATCAAATATTCAACCGCGCTGGTCGCAAGTATATAACAAAACACAGGTTTCACTTTGAAAATCATCATCACAGTTCTCGCATTTCATTTCTTTGAAGACTCCCAAAATCAGCCTCCAAGACACCGCAGACATGAAGGTCACCATTGTTCTCCTCCTGGTCGCAGTCGGCGCCTGCAGCGCCGCTTTCAGCGGATCTCTCGTTGAACGTAAGTACTTGCATGCGTAATCATTTTTTCCAGGTATGATGTAATAAATATGAGAATAATAATCAAGTACTGTTTTTCACTTGAAGGAACCCAACCAATGTTGGCCAAGGCGAACTTGCGTGCCTCCATGGCCGTCAACGCCTTGACCAAGGGAGACAAGTAAGTTATTTAACGACGACAGACAGACAGATAGACAGATAGACAGACAGACAGACAAACAGACAGACAGACAGACAGTTTGCTTTTTTTTCAGGGATTTGAACCCGATTTACCAGACCCTCATCCAGAATGCGTTCGCGAGAATCCGTTTGCTCATCAATCAGCTCCAGGCTCAGATTCAGGCTGTTCAGGGCACTGTCCACCACCTCTCGGGGATTGCTGCCGTGCAAGCCCAGGAAGCCATCTACGTTCTTCAGCAGATTGTTGAGACCAACGTCGGCGCCATCCAAACCACCGCTCAGGATCTGATCGAAAAACTCAACCAATTGCGTAAGAAAAACCCTCTCCTGGTGTGCCACATCGTTCCAAGCAACTCGAGTTAAGGCGATGAGAACACATTATCTAATCTGACAACTGTGTTTGTAGTTGCCGGAAACGGTCAAGGACAAGTTGAGGCCCGCCAATTGCTCGCGCAGTTCGACATCTCGCAACTTCTGCAGGGCGCCCTCCACGATACCCTCACCCAGGTACTGTATTTTCGCGTAACACAGGGACAGCGTACGAGTTGTGGAACGTTTAATCGGCCACGCGGCGCTTGTGCTGTGTATACGGTGCACACAAGCCGTGCACACGTTCCACTCCAGTACGACTGTCCCTGTCTAGCGCGAAAAAGCACTCTTTTTATCAGCATTTTTCTTTAAGAATGATTTTTATTCGTATACTGTTATTCTTTAGTTGCTCGATACTCCCTTCGTCCAGCAACTGATCGAGCAGTTCAGGCCCATCCTCGACCAGGCCCAAGACATCATCGCCCAACTCGTGGCCATCCTGACCGGAACTCAACAGGTGGATCGCTCTGCCCGTCTTCCCAAGGGAGTCCTCGAGCTCATCGCCAAGTTCCGCACCATCTTTGCCGCCCTCGCCTCCGCCCTCGCTTCGGACGGGTAAGAATGTTTCTTCGAAAAAACCGTTTAGAGTTAAAACTGATTCTGCGTATAATTTTAACAACTACATTGAAAGTTGAGTTCAGCTAGACTTAAACTGGTTCTGCCTTTAATTTTAACGACTAAATTGAAAGTTGCTTGTAGTTTTCTGTTAACTGGAAACGTGTCAAAATCACAACAAAGACAGCTCATCCGATGCGTTATCCAACAAAATTGTCACTCTTGAAAAGGCGTTCAAAATGGGGGAAGATGCGTCGCCGGGATCTTTATCCTGTGTGCTTTTGTTTATCTAATTCTCTCTTTAATTTCACAGCCTCGCTGGAGTTCATGCCGTTGTTACAAGCCTCGTTGCGCAGGCCGCTGTTGAAGGTCAGCAGACTGCCGCCGTCGCTGCCCAGCACATTCTCGCTCAGTTTGAGTCGCTGCCCAGCTGGTTGAGCAGCCTCGCGCCGGAATCCTTCATCGCCGTCCTCCAGGACATTGCTGCGGGCCGCCAATGAGACCTCTGTCTTACTAGACACTTACCTTACTTCTGGTAGACGAAAAATGGCCATGTCATCCAAAGCCAGAAATTATTTTGGCGTGTAACATTAACACGAAGTGTGGAACATTAACACAAAGTGTGTGTGACAATAAAACGACTCGTGTAACATTAAATAGCCCTAATCTTATACATGTTGTGGATGTCCCAACCGTTTGTCTTGGAATAGTGATTTGAAATATTAGGCGTTTTCATTGAGGAAAGAAAAGGAGCGAGGCAGTAAGCAGCTGTGAATCAACTCACCGTAAACCACCGTGAACCTCCACAAGTTTAAAATAAGAGTCCAAAAAGGAGGCATGACAATACGAAACTGAGAGACGGACAAGACATGGCGATCTTCGAATTTTGCGCAGAAAAGTAGTTCAAGCGATCTCAATAAACTCAACGCATTTTGTAAGTTAGTATGTTTCTAGACATTTAGAAATTATGGTTTGATTATTTGCTCCTTGACTAACAAGGTAAAGACATCCCTCAAGACGGCGAATTTCTTTATATCTGTTTGCTGTTACTGATGCACTCTTGCCTGGTCTCTTCGATTCCATCGAGAAAATCGGCAGAAAACGAGAAGGACAATTTTAAATAAATAAAATTTGAATAGTGGTGGTATATAAAGGGCGCTGTCTATATTACCGAAAGACGTACTAATTGGTTATTTGATTTTGAACAGACTGATGATTGAATAAACGTAAACACATTTTTTTTCAAAAAAATAAACATTTTATTAGTTGATTAATTTACAGAAATGATTAAAGCGAAAAAGTGCTTGAAACAGAAAATACACTTGCGCCAAGCGCATGTCAGAAAGTGAAATTTCGGACAAGTATGAGATGAGCACGTCTCATTCTGTTTGGCAGTCTTGCTGTCAAAACAGAATTGCGATGGAGTTTTGAATTTAAAATGCTCATCGTTCTCAAAATATCCAGGATGGGATCAACCGACCTTTAATTATGGAATATTACGGCAGAACTCGTACGATGTGACTTCACAACTTTACAATTCCGAAGAGATCAATCAATGATCTAAACAACTATTTCTGATGAGAAAGTATAGAAGCGATCAATCAACTCTGTTAAATATGAGTATGAATAATTTCATTTTTCTCTCCGCGCAACTTGACAATCAATTAGTACGTGTTTCGGTAACACAGACATCGACCTTTTGACACGCCCTCTGTTCTGGTCAGTTTTTATTTAATTTAAAATATAACGAAATTCGCCGCTCAGAGTGGTGTCCTTTCCTTGTAAGATTCGGCAAAAAATTTCAAAGTTGACTATATGCATTTCTTCGTTAACTTTCACAGTTCCTACGATGGACCGAAGCTCGAAAGTCCAACCAGTCAACCTTGAGACCTTCTTACAAATATCGCAACTCAAATTATCGACAGTTTAATTGGTCACTGTCTTCGTATTGTGTTCGTCTATCTCATCAGGCAAACCTCCTTTCGATAAGCGCTGTGAATGCAGTCTTGAACCGCACATCAAGTGCATATAACCACTCTTGCCACCGCCGATGATAAATAACGCCAGCATTATACAATTTTGAAGGCTTTTGAATTGGAGGTTATATAAAATTATTGGCTGTGTTTTTGGCTGTGTGTTGCATATCTTCAATCGATTTAAAAAGACCACCAAAGTTCGGAAGCATGAAGGCGACGGTGTGTCTGTTGATTATTGTGTCCGCTTTTGCCGGTGCGAACGCTGAGACGGGAAAGTTCTCTGGATCACTGGTCCAACGTGAGTGTATACAGCTACTTGCAGGTTACTTGCAAACTTTTGATTTGACGTATCGTGAGCCGCAAGACTACACCTGTTGTACAATTTCTTATATTCTTAAAGCGCAAACCAGCCAAAATCTGGTCACTAAACAGAAAGAAATAGACTACCAAGCAAATGCGGCTGAATAAATTGCTACATGGGTTGAATTGGTCGGGTGACGGAGGTTCTCCGCCACCCGACCGATTGCTTGGTACTCATTTGGAAAGTATATGTGAAAGTTGAGATGTCCCTACTAGAACGAAATAACCTGAACATGTAAGCTATTAGACTGAATAATAGGAGAAGAATCGTGGTAAGACTTTACTGGTAGAAGAGATTAGAGTTGAAAGGAAGGAACTGTCTAAGATTACTAAAGAACATATGCTTACACAATCAGGGATGAAGAAAAGTTCCTGATCTAGCGTACTAGTTCTAGCCAACATGGCGGAACTATGTACGTTATAATAGCTGAGTCTGTACATTATAGAATATGAGGGTAAATAGGAATGGGTTAATTAGGCAGATAGATTATGCTATCGGTAATTGTTGGGTACCTGTTAGGTACATCCAACGACTGAACTGTAGTACGTAGTAGTTGTTCGTATACTCTCCACAACATTAAAATCAAATTATACGTATGCAAAACGGCGGATGAAAAATGCCCTCTCCTTTTAGAGGCCAGCCTGTTGCTGAGCAAGGCAAGAATGGACATTGAGAATGCCGTCCAGGCGTCGGAAGTATTCTCTCGCGGTTCACCATCGTAAGCTGTTCTCTCCTCAACTCAAGCAACATTTGCATAGATAACAAAATTGTTTTAATTTTTTTTAATATTTTTAAATTAATATTTTATAATCTTGAAATCGGAATTACAATTCATTGTAATCTGATGAACGTCGTAAGTTGTTCTCTTATCAATTCCATCAAATCCATTCAAATATCATTTCTATAGTTGATAATGTTTTTGAAAAATACTTTTTAATATCTAAATTTTATATTCTTGTAATTGAAATTTAAAAAACGTCATTGGTAATGTCCTGTTGGCATAAATGTTTTGTTGTAGGCTCGACCAGTCGTTTTATCCGGACTTTCTGGACGGTCTTCAAGGCATAGCGATGAGTCAGCTGGCGCAGATCCAGGCGGCCATTTTTGCCGGTCAACAGGTTAATCAGCAAGTGCTGCAGAGTCTGCTGCAGACGCTGCAAACTCTCTCGGCTGCCGGCTCGAGCTTCGCTGCGCAACTCCACGCCACCCTGCAGGCACTGCTGAACAATCTGTCCGGACATTCGCGTAATATTAAAAAGAAACTTCCAACTGATCCATTACTTGCATCAACAATTTATTAATATAATTTGACATTAATAAACTTTGGCCCAGCAAAATAGGGGGGGGGGAGGGTCCGAGTTCGAGCCAATTCCAGCCAGTGCGAGCAGCTCTTTTCGATCGATCAATTGACTGAGCAAATTTATCTTCTGGTTGTCAAGCGTCCTTGATTGATTTCTTAAGGGTTTTTCGATGCCTAAAATGCACCCAGCCTAGTAAGCCACGCCCTCTAACGCTGACCAAAGTCAGATTTTGTACATAATTATGTTTTTTTTTTCTGATTTTACTCCGTTCTGTTCTCCGATGGTTGTGGGTACGTGGTAGCTGGAAATGGCTCAAACTCGGACCACCCTATTTTGCTGGACCAAAGCTTAAACGGTTCAGTTGAATTTGCGTCTCCCAACTGCGTTACAGTTTTCCATTCAAAAAACATGGTCACAATTTCGGGTTTTGGGTTAAATTTCTTCTTCTTCTTTCAAGGAAGCGGAACAGTCAACGCGGGAGAGGCCAAACAACTGACTGATGACTTCAGCATGTCCGCCGTCACTCTGCAAGCCTTGAGGGAAGCGCTTGGAAGAGTAAACCAACTCGTTTCTATCTTCTAATCTGAAATTCCAATTAAAAACTGCCCTTTCATCCTCTCAGCGTCTGCCGTCTGAAGACGTCCAAGTCCTGATGAACTACATCACGGCTTTGTCGGAAGAAGATGAGGTCGGCATGGTGGAGTCCGCAGTCATCATTGAGGCGCGCGGACTTGGCGACCTCGCGGGCATCCTCTCCCAATTGTGGGGTCTCGTTGGCGCGCTCGGTGGAAACACGTAAGCCGAAACTAAAAGCCATCAGGGTGGTCCGAGTTTGAGCCACTCTTGGCTAGAACTTACCACTGCCTTCTCCTGAATCTTTGATTTGATGCTCACCCAAGAGGAAAAATTACTTTGAGCAAACTGCGCCAAAATAAACAAATTCAATCGATCGATCAAATGAGTAAAGACTGCATGGTCAGCTGTAGTTAAGAGGGCGTGCGCTCAGTGACCTAATTCGGCTCAAACCCGGACCACTCTTTCTGGCTTAGAGTCTGCCACCCAAAATTATGGCCACGTGCCTTACATAATCGTCAGGTAATCTACGGCTGTGACTGTGCGTTTATTGTTCTATCGAAACAGGAATGCAATTTGTGTTCGAGGGAGATCTTTAATTACTTTCACTTTTCGTTTGTCAGTCTAATAAACTCTCATCATCTTCCGTATACGTCAACTTAGAATTCTACCGATAGAACTCGGACCTATTTCATTTCTATTTGTTTTGGCGCATAGTTACACTGCTGTGCATACTCTGGTCAGCGCGTTCTTCGAGACAATCACACCCGGAAGCTCCGCCATGCAGGAGGCCATCTCGCAGCTGCTCGGCTACATCCGACCCTTCAAGTGGTTCCTCGGCGGCATCTACTGCCAAGTCGTACGGGCCATCCAATCCGTGACCGGAACCCAGATCCTGGGGGAGAACTGCCCCGCGGTGGCTGAGGCACGACTCGTCATGCCTCCATGGGTCATATGGGCATAATCAATCAGGACAAATCATCTCCTACTTATTGCCTTCAAATTAACAAATCATGCCAGTCATTTTGAAAAGTGTGTTTGTGTAATGTGTGTGATACTTGGGCAATCTTGAATTTGGGACGTACAAACCTGCAGTTGTGGTTTGATATTACCTCCTGCTGCCCTTGAATTGAGACAATTCCAGATAACAGATTCCAAACTGAACTGAACTGAACTGAACTGAACTATCGATACCGAGGGGCGTCACTATCTTACACTTTTGGTCGGAAAAGTCGGGACGCTCGACTTGTCAAGAAGCACTTTGTCACCACAAGGCTGCAGGCTATACAAAAATGCGCTTTGATTTGAGGGGGAAATAGTTGGCCACAAGACCACATGTGCAATCTGTGTTACGCGATTGCGTAGTGTAATCTTGTGGCCAACTATTTCCTCCTTAAATCAAATCAAAGCACTTTATTGACTTGAACATTTTTGAACCGAAATCATCATTTCAATCAAGCAAGGGAGCAAAGCCTGTCAGGCAAAACCCAACGGACCAATCACGGACAAGTGAACGGAATTGAACGATCCGCTCACATTACATCACGTGACCTGGGCGCTGTCGCTATCTATCGAGGAAGTACAGTACATTTCATATTATGCACCCTCATTTAGTTCGGTTTCTTACAATTCGTTAAAGTAAAACCTTATTTTTAAAACATGAAACAAGTTAAAACATTTCTTTTTAATAAATTCTGAAATTTTAGTTTTCCGTGGTTTTTATTAGTTTTTTCAATATTTGTAATTTTCCCTATTTTGAAGATTGTGTTTTCACTTTTCATTAAAATGGAGTTTCGTTTTTTGGGTTTTTTTTTGTAGTTTTCAAGTAGACCGTCTGCTCTGTACTTCCGCATGT
>LRSR01002320.1:0-14465 GCA_001579985.1 Hypsibius dujardini
CGCCAACACAACCGCCGCCCCTGCCCCAGCCCCCTCGGTTCAGCCAACAGAGCTACACCCTCCTGATGACATGCCCGTTGACCGTCAACCAACTCGTCGGGGTTGTACAGGCCGTCGTCAGTCCACAGGCTCAAGCTGTGACCTACTCCATCGCGGGTTCGACCAACTTTATTATCTCCACGTCGGGGGAGATCCGCACGACCGGCCTGCTTACCGGTCCGTTGGCCGTCTCCTTCCAGGTCACTGCGACGGACAACATGGGCGGACGGTCGACCGTCCAAGTGTACGTGTCGATTCCAGCGTGTCAGCCACCGGTGAGACCACCAGCGTTTTCGCAGGGATCATACGGTTTCGGGATAGCCTGCCCCAATTCGCCCAACATCCTGGTGGGAACCGTCACGGCTCAAGCCAGTCAACAGCAGATTTTGACCTATAATTTGCTTGGTACCAGGTACGGAGAACAGTATAAGAATCTCATTTTACAAAGACAGTCCATAAGTTCGTCTGTCTTGCTTGGCAGTCGGTTTTCGGTGGATAACCGGGGAGAAATCAGGAGTACGGTGTTGTTGGGCTCGGGCCAGACCTACACGTTCATAATCACTGCAACAGGTAAATCTAATATTTTTTCACATATATATTTATTTTAAGAACACACGTCTTTGTCTGAGAAATCTGACTGATTGCTGGCCACAGAGTTTTCCTTTCTATTCCTGACCAGCAATATTCGTAAAGTGAGATTCGGTTAATACATTGAAAAATATTTTCTAACCCCCATCCCATTTCAAATTTAATCTTGAATCGACTCTCATCAGCGAAATATTTTCAGAACGTCACGGAGCGGAGTTATGTTACTTATCAAAAGGAGTGGAATTGAGATCACAGATGTCTATAATTGGTGTATAACTCCGCCTCCTAACATTATAAAAATGTTTTGCTGGTGTTACTAGATGTAAGATTAAATTGCGAATGGAATTGAAGCTGGAAAAACTACGTCAATATATAGTTCGAGTCCCACTAACGGGCATCGCAAGTGGCCAAAAATCGGGACGGAAAAATGGGTGATAATAAATACTGCAAACCAGACTGTTGATTGCATACAAAGATTGGCCAGATATTCCTCTATATTTCTCTGATATTTTTCTGATATTTCTGTGATTGGTGAGATATTTCTTTTGTGAGTGTGAACAGGGAAATTGAGCATGGAAATCGGTGTGGGAAATTTTGTTTTAGCTGAGTTCGCCGATGTTTGATGACTTTATTCTGTCATAGACGAAAGTGGCTCTCAAACTGTTGCATCTGCTCAAGTCACCGTCAACGTGGGATTTTGCGCCACTCAAGCCCCTCCCACTCAACCGGCGACGTACCCGATCCAAACCTTCCCTCCAAATCTTCCACCGTACTTCACCGCGCCGTCCTACAGTTTCACGGCGGTCTGTAACAGCCAGTCCGGAACGGCAATTGGATCGGTCTATGTGAGTGCACGTGGGTGTTGCATGTGATAAATATGTCACAGGGTATGAATATAGGCTTTATTTACATTCAGGCATTCGACGATCGGAGTACGGTTACATATTCGCTGCAGTCGCAAAAGTAGGGCCTTTCATTTTATGACTCGTGAATTCCTGCTTCAGTTTTTTCCCTGCCTTTAGTTTCGCCATAAATCCCAGTACCGGGGATATTCGAACGACCACCCAGATAGTGTCCAGTGCTCCTGTCACCTTTACCGTCATCGCAACCGACGCTCAAGGACTGTAAGAGCGTGAAAAGAATTTGCTTCAATTTTACATAAATAAAGCAGTTTTGTTACCTTAGAAACTGAAGATAAACAACTCGAATTTCTTTCGTTCTTTCAATAAAATAATATAGATAAACAAATACTATTCATTAATAAACAATATCATTTAATTTAAAATACAATTCGACTTTCATTCTTTCAACTAAATAAATAATATTGTAGCATTATTTTTAATTAGTGAACAATTTCAACTGATTGAAAATACACAATTAAAAATAAGCAAATTAACATAAACAATTCAATTTTATTCCTTTTAACTAAATAAATATTTATGAACAAATATTATTAATTAACAAATAATTTCAATTAATTGAAAAAACATAATTGAAAATATACAATTTGACTTTCCTTTTTCAGTTAATGAAATGCCAATTACAAATATTCATTATTAAGATTGATGGAATATTAATCATAAATACATATTAATAAATAACTTGAATAAATTGAAAATAAACAATTAGTCTTTCTTTTTGTTGTTCAAATATAATACAATAAAAAAATATTGAGTGTCATTTTAATTGTATGTGCTGGTAATTAATTTTTGTCTTGTTTCTACAATGACGGAAACTTGATAAATTATTGTTTGTAACATTTTATTTTAGACGAGCGTCAGCTACGGTGACCATTTCGGCCACTGGGTGCGCCGGACCGTACCCACCCACCGAGAATTCCCGGATTCCGGTGATCAGCACGCCCTTGACCAACACCTTCACCAGCTGTGACCCCTCAACGGGTGTGGTAGAAAGCGGCAGTCAAATCGGAACAATTCGCGTGGTTGGTGACAACAGTCAGCTCCAGTACTCGGTCAATGGAGACGGACGGTTCCTGGCGAGCCCGTATAGCGGGCAGGTCTTCACCACAACCGCACTTGGTTCGTGATATGATGCGGAAAATTATCTACAGTACCAACTGCTGATTGAAAATCGGACTTATAAAGACCGTGTTAATGTCTGACCGCCAGAAATATGATCTTTGCAGAAAGCGGGAGTTACTTGTTCGCAGTACAAGTGTCAGACTTTAGCACTGGCGTAGGTAAGGAAGGGACATCGCATGTTTATGTATTTCAAGTGTCCTTGTTCAGAGTCAAGGGAATTAAATTGTGGCTTTCTCCAATTGTCAGGTTTATCGGCTTCTGCGACTTTTTCCCTTGTCGGTACGTTGTAACCATTCGGGTTAGCAAAGCTAAGCTAATCAAAATGATCGTTTGCGTTATAGTACCTTTTTTCAATTGCTTTGTTTTGCGTTGGCTAATTAATACCCGGCCCTCTTTATCGTTTGTGTAGTCGATTGTTCGTCGATGGGGTCCAGGCCGTGCAGTACGCCATACTATGAGACTTCCATCAGTGAAAGGTATGGAAATGTGATAGCTATTATCCAACCGAACAACATAGATCTATAGATTCTACATATGTTGTTCCTTTTATAGTGCACAACTAGGAACACCAGTCATAACTCTATCGGTATGATAGATTATAGCAGCCGGACAGAGTTTAGTTTAGAATCCTTACAACTTGGAACCAGGACCCCTCATGGTAGGGCCAGTGGGTGGACAAAGGGGCGAAATGCAGTTTTTCAAAATCAAACTCAACATTCAGATTTGTGTTTCTGATCATTCTTAAAATTCTGGAGGTGTGGGGGTTCAATTTTCAGAGGCCCCGGGATTTCAAAACGTTTTTACGAACTTCAGTTTGTCCATCCAATTTGGACCATTTTTAAATGTTTTTTCACCTCCCATCTCCAGCTATTAATATTAGGGTATGTATACTGAACCCCAACAAATCACAAATTTGATATAGAAACTAACGCTTCTAAAAAAATTTTGAAATCCCAGGGGACCCCTGGAAATCAGATCCCTACACCCACAAGTGTTCAAATGATCAGGAACAAAAGGCCAAATTCTGAGTGAAACTTGAAAAAAATGCCTTTTGCCCCTTTGCCCAACTCCTGGCCCTACCGTGAGGGGGTCTTGGTACCGACTTCTAAGGACCCTAAACGAGCCCCTGCAGCCGGAAATATTCATGAATCGTTATGGGCAAGAAACCGTTCGTGTTTTTGGTTGATAGATACCCGGATCGGGCAATGGGCCAGCTGTTTCAGCATCCCGTCCATATTCCGGCCCGCAGTACTCAGGGGGTTCACTAAACTACGTGAACAGCCCAACATATGCTGCCAGCATTCCGGGAGGAGCTTATCGTCGTTCTGTGCGGCACGCAGCCATCGGACACAGGGTTCCCGTGGCGCGTCGTGGTGCAGCTGGGCCAAAAAAGTACAAGCAACTGATCGCTCAACAGCAAGGACTGAGTATTGCAGGAGATGCCGGCTACGTTATCCAGAAAGCTAGCACTCCTGGAGTGTTCCGGCTTGACCAAAGCTCGTACGTCTAAAATTTACCAAATATCATAACCATAAAGTGTACATATTAGCACATGTGTAACTAAAGTGATTTCATTGATGAAAATTAATAACTGATCACTAATTAATTGTCGCATAACCTTGTTTGTTGGCGTAATTAAAAGTCCCTCACATTACACCTCATTATAATTATTGTATAAATATCTGTACCGTGTGATTATGTGTACATTTAGCCTATATATCGCCGTCATATCTCGTGTATATTTAAAATTATATTTGTTAATATGCATAAATATGTACTGAATAGAAACTAGTGAGATACTTATAACTGTACTCAATATATTTAACTTAGTGGTCGAATAACATTGGCCCAACCTCTGGACCGAGAACGAGTGGACAGCTACATGCTGAAAATTCGCAGCAGAGAAGGCAACTACTACTGTGTCACCAAGGTGGGGATCGAAGTGACGGATGTGAATGATAACGCACCTATCTTCCTCAACCAGAGCTACAGCTTCACCGTGCCATGCGGTGGAGGAGCCAGTGCCTTCGTTGGAGTTGTGACGGTAAGACGAGAACAGAGACCTAACTGAAACTAGTTCCAAAGTCTTAACGTGGATCTTTGCGGTTACAGGCTCAAGACAGGGACTCTGGCCTGAGAGGATTCATCAGTTACAGCATTCTCAACGCCAATAACCAGTAAAGACCTTGTTTGTTGGCGCAATTAAAAGTCCCTGACATTACTGCAACTTCAAACAATGACGGGAATGTTATAGATTGTTCGGTATTGACTGTTACACCGGCGAAATACGTCTCAGGAGGGCTGTTACGCCTGGATCATTACCCACAACTCTGATGGTATGCGCTATATCACCGATAATTGTACAGGGATGGCAAAAACTTAGATTCTAGCTCATTTTTTTAGTGACTAAAACTTCTAGTTTTGTTTTATTAAGAATTTTTGTTGACTAACTTTACTTTCCACAACTAAATCCTTAAAAACTAAAACTCTTACAGTTTTTGTTTGAGTCACAATAAGTTCCAGTTTTGTTTAGTTTTTCCTTAGTAGTCTATTAATACATACATGTACTATACAGCCTCGCTGCAACATACTCAGTATTAGAACCGGCTGATTGTGCCTTCTTATGGTATGCCTTTTCAGATCCAGGCGGAAAACCCAACGTCACCCACGCAGTCAACGACCATTGCGGTGACGGTCGGACCCGGGCAAGATTGTGGCGGCTAGGGTCTTGGGCAGTCTTGATTCGATACAACAATACAGCTGCCGCAATGTGTCAAAAAATCCAAACGCTCAGAGCTGGAATTGAATGATTCTTACTTAAGTGGGCTTTACCTTTCGTGCATTGGTTAGCACATTTCTACTGCATTACATATAAAATACTGTTATCTTTTTCACGAAAATGAGATGTAAAAACCATGAGATTCTCAACCAGGCAACCGTTTGGCTATCCAGGGGAGTGATCTGCTATCAGCGGTTGGCTGGGCAATGGATAGAACAGACCTGATTGAGTCAGGAGTTCGTGGGGAACCATTACTAAGCATGAGAGTTGATGTAGTTGAGCTGGATGATTGCATGTCTGGGTGACTGATGTTTGGATGGATAAAGGAAGCGGATTAAAGATGGGTTTATTACTGAAGGTCACACAAAAACGGCAGCGGAAGAAACCCGCTTTTTAAATCCAGGCTAGATGAGTGACAAACGACTCATGAGATGGGAAAATTTGACACTGATGAGAACAACCGCTTCCTAGATGAGAAATGGTCAACTAATCATGTGGAGTCGAACTCACACGCTACTGTTCGATCACACAGTGGCTCAATTCAGGCTCTATACGGATAAAATATGGCATTCCGCATGAGATAGACTGGTGTGGAAACCCAGCCGTCACAACGGTCGGGCTATCGTTCACGAAAGATATGCATACTAGGAAATGACATCGTATCATGATCAGTGCATTCCGACCAAATTTGACTCGTTCCAAAAAGAGTCCTCCTCAAGCTCGATGAGGACTTCCGTTGCGCTACGCTCAACTGGATGTCGGACCCTAGCATCCACCAATCGTGTCCGGAGTTGATTGCTACACCATGTCTACCGATATACAAAACAAGGTTGCAGCATGTTAACAAAAATTCTCCATGCTTCTTCAATACGAGTGAAATGATGCTTTACTTGTTGACAAGCAAAGCCAGCACTAGGATGCATGTCAGGATGACAACGCCGCCGCTGATGCCGATTCCCTCGACTAGAAGTCCTTGTCTCAGCCTTCTTATACAAACTTCGGACTGGCCAAGGTATCCGCATGGAGGTTCGTTCGGTGGAAACGACGAACGACCAAACCATGAAACAGGCGCCTTGTACTGCCAGACGAGAGTCCCGTTAAGGGTTTCAGAAACAATCAGGATGGTCTGTGTGAAACAGTCAGCGTCGTGAAATGTAAATTATACCTGGCCAAACTGCGAATATTTTCTCAAACGTTGTACACACATACTTCAAGCTTCTGACTTGTACTGGAAAACTGTTGAAGGGTCACGCCAACCAGACGAACTCCCAACGAATCAATCGCAATTGCTTCAGACCCTATGGTGAAGGTCTTATTAATTATTCTCCGTGCCAGTTGAGTCCCGTCCATTTGGTGCGAGTGTTGGAGAACGGTAGAATTTAGGTCTCCGATAACCTTTAAACAAAAGACTTTTATGACGCAAAGCTCTACACATAGCTTTCGAGGTGGTACAGCTAGTATGAAAGGTTAACGAGACTTCCTCACCTGACCAAGCAACTGGAAGGCCATATGCATGGAAGACAAGTACGGAAGTGGCTGAACCATGAGAAATAGTTTTTCTTTAACTGCACGCACCAATTCTTTAATTTTACGTACCCATTGCGCCGCACGTACCAAGTCATGATGCAGATTTGCGGGAATTCGATCTTGCAGGACAGCTAAATTTTCCCAAATTGGAATCATACTAGCGACGTCGTTGCTTGCATTAGTGACCTCATAGATTTTGAGCAGAAGTAGCGACTGGTACGCCGTTCGAACTTTCTGTACGGTAGCACACATGTAATATCATGTTATACCGGTATAATACATTTTACTTTTAATACTTTTTGAGCTCATGTTTATACGTACTTCATCGTTATTGTCGTGCTCCTGCCAATGGAATTTGCCGTAGGACGGATGATCAAACGGAGTTACTGCGAGATAGACCTACAAAAACGCCCTCACTAAATCCGTTCAAAATTTTATAAATGAACCATAACATTATCACGTATAAAATTGACTTAATACCGGAACATGGACCCCATACAGTATATATGTATACCCACATATTCTCCGTTCGTCATGTTGTTGTCTGCTACATGTATCTATAAAAGGGCCATTACTTGGTTGCACATGTAGCTGAAAAAGGTGGGTGAAGTACAGAAAAATTCATCCTCGTAATGTGAAGCTTACGAGAAGGTTGCGAAGTGACCGAGCTCCGCCGCAGTAAATAACTACTGCAATAATGTTTTGGAGCACCAACTTCATTGCTACTCTTTCTTGGTTACAGCTTTACGACGCGCGCGACACTTCTTACCGCGACAGCTTCCTCGAATTACGGCAAGTAATTCTCTACTGATGGGATCCTCCAGGCTAGCAAAGTCTCGGGCTAAGACTTTGAATCCATCCGCCTGCAGACGCCGCTGAATTTGACCGGCAATGTTCCTGCTCTGGTTGATATTAATGGAGTATGGGTCGACAATGACGGCCAGTGAGGACCATTGGTACCGCTGCAGCAGCTGTTTGAATAGATTGCCGTAATCCAGGGAGAGGGCGCTGGTGGTGACCCATGTCGGAGTTCGGCTCTTCCTTCGAATTGTTTCGTCTGTGCTGGTACTGAAAGCAGTTTGACAGCTCTAGGAACAGCATAAAAATAACAGGGGATGCAGCTTACGTGGTGATGAACAAGACGTTCCAAGCGTTGGCCAGCTGGTTCGCGTATTCTGACTCTTGACAACCTATTCAACAAAAATGTTTGTGAGAGACGGACCTCTCACCGGCATTGCAGACGCAGCTTATAGAGAGAATAGTGACTGCACCCAACGGTATAAATATTTTATAAAAGAATAAGGAAAGACTTTCAATGTTTACTAAATTCTTGTCTGCGGGGCGGGGGCAGGTTGTCCTTTTTGTCTTTTTTGTCTTCACCAGCAGAGTGGACCAAAATCAGAAATTATGTTTGCATTTTAAAGCCTTCCCCAACTTTATTTGGAAAACAAATCCCCCCCCCCTACACAACTGCCCCCACTTCACAGCATCCACTCCTCGTCCTAAAGTCAGTTACGCCTATGGTTGCATCCATTAATATACGTATAATATACATATTTATGTTAATATGTTAAAATGTTACTTATAACATTTAATAATATGTTGATACCCTGATATAAGGACAGAACCAACCAAAGACCTGGTGACCTTGACCAGTATTGTTGCTTTAATTTGATTTTTCGTTCATTCATGAAATTCTGCCTGTCAGGAATACGAAAGACATTTTCAGGCATTGCGGAAGGTAATACAAATACATCCAATCCGGAAACGGTCACACCTCTCACTTGATATGTTCATCGGAAATGTAATTATACGTCACTACCGTAATGTTTTATTAAAGCGATTGCATCGACCTCTTGGTATTGCGTAATGGCTTGAGGAAGCGCGAGGAGAGAGACTCAAACCTTAAACAGACAAGCATGTAGTATTTGATTTTATTTTATTTTATGTTTACACAATCAGCTATTGTATATTCTGAACCAATCGACTGACAGTTGCTTATTTAGAATAGCGTTTCAACAAACTGATACGCATCACGCACCTAGGGCAAAAAGTTTGTTTAGTTCTCAAACTTAGGTAAAAATCTGGTTTTGGTTCGTTGTTTCGTGTCGTTAATTCAAACCGAAGTTTTAAATGGAAACTACTTGAACGAATTCTTCTTTGTGTTTTCCGATAAGAGCCGGTTAGACTTTAGATCAAGATTTTTTTACTTTTGAGACTTTCCAAGGGCATGACCATTTGACAAGGAATTCTTTTCATTCCATTAGTTGAATGTTGACACTTGTAGACACGTGGTTTCAACACCTAAACTTATATGTCTTGAAAATTTCAAGATGCAGCTGCCGAAGAATTTCTTTCGCCTGTCGAATGTAATTTTAATGAAAATCATTCGTTTATTTTAATCACAAAAGCTCGTTGTTGCTGCCAGTAATAAACGGTACAGCGGCCTAAACCGGGTTAATTGAAACACAGAGCGCTCCATACACATTAAAGCTAACCGCCAGCATTCAAACTCACCACCGCCTAGCAGGATAATCGGCATTGCTCGAGGACGACGGTCGAGGTAGTACCACTTGGCCAGCAGATCCTGGATGACCTCCCGCTGCTTCGCACACGTGACAATAGTCGGATCCACCAGCCATCGATGGGTGATGTTGAACTGCGGACATGACCGCCGCAGTGCCGCCAGTCCAGTGGTCACTGCAGGCAGCAGGTAGTTGGCTGAGGTCAGCGTGTCCAGTCCGTAAAAGGACGGTGAGACAATTTCAATATCAACAGGGTCGACAGCATCGCTTTTATTAGATCCAACATCGTAACATTAAAATATCCAGATATAAACCCATAATTCAAGAAGCATTATTGTACCGTTTTTGTGGGAATCTTTAACCAAAACTCGTACGTCCCCGATTATATATTATATTGCTGTAAATCCGGCATTTGATCATGAGCGAGCAACCATACTAGAGCAAGGCACAAGCTTGTGGTCATAAGTGAAATAACTCGATTATCACTGAGGGATTTATATTAGCCTCTTCAAACCTTTTCGGATTTTACGAATTGTATGTCAGTTCAAGGTCAAGTTTAACCCGCCAGTATCTGGAAGGGCTTGAACGAAAAGTACAAGTGCCTACCGGTACTCAAAAAAGGTATATTACAGGCGGCAATCCAGGCGGATGCCATATGAACAATATCAATGGAAGGCTTCCTGATGCAACGTTCGGGTGTTGGAGAAAAACCATAACTCAAATAAGGTTATGTATTATTCAATAGATAATGAATCTAGAACAAAATGAATGGAGTACAAACGATTCGAAATTAATTAATTATTAAAATAAGTTAATCAAATTATGATCCTTTAAAATTTTCAGTCCCGGGAGAGGTCATTCAGACTGATGTAGGCTTGGCACGCAGATACTAACTAGGAAAGGACCCCACTCCCGCTAAATTTATTCACTTCTGCTTGCTGTTACCCATGCATTTACAAATGCTCTTTTCGATGCCGTCGAGAAAATCGGAAATTCCAGATCTTTCATTTAACAAATAAGCTTTTGCTCTTCTTACAGATACTCTTTATTGATTGCTTCCTTTGAAAATTTTGTGATATCCGGTGTCTGATAGTACAATATACCAGACGGTCCAGATTACTTTTTTTGCGGAAGTTTGCTGTGTTTATATATATTTCGGTGTTTTCTGTGGCCATTCAAAATGGACATTTATAATTCTGAGCTGGTCTAAGGTAACAGTTTACCGGACGGTGTTTCGGATGCCACTTCCATTGTAGTTCATGAGTAGCTACGACGACGTGTTGTAGAGACAAAGATTATGGTCAGTCCGGAAGATTACCGGTAATTCGGAAAAGTTGATTGTGTACTAGGAAAGCCGGCGGTGATTTCAAAAAATTACCGGGTACTTGAAAGGGTTGAGGGTGGACCGAAGACCGACGGTGACGAAATTTTACCAGCCACTCTGGAAGGTTCACAGTTCAACCTGAAGACTGACAACCAATCTCTCAGCTAAACCGTCAACCTTTTTGGGGTAACCAGTAAACTTTCGAACTTCGTTGGTTGGTCTTCGTTGAACACCGTCTACCCTCCAGAGTATCTGGTAACTTTCTAAACTGACCGCCGGTTTTCCTAATATACCGTCAGCCTTTCGGAACAACCGGTAACCGTCTGGACTGACCACAGTCTTCTCGTGAAGCCGTCAACCTTCGGAAGTGCCCATGCACCCTTTTGACCAAGCAATAACTTATCGGTTTGGCCGTGACTCTTCCATAAGCACTGATCAGTTTTCCGTTTAAACCGTCATTTTACGCTTGTCGTATTCCTAGCCGTTTTATCTGTACAGTTCACCATTTTTTGTTTAAGTGTCGCTCGAATAAACAGAGTTTTTGAAGGACGTCTCTCAAAAAAAGGTTTCCCAAAAAAAACAGTTACATTCGTATACCTTGCTCAAAGAAAGATTATACTCGTATTAAAAGTTTACCAGTGATTTGTCATACAATCAATCATTCACACAAAAGATGTTCAAACTAGAGTAGAGAAGACACCGACTCCATACATTGAGTCCTCCTTAAGCTAGAGGACTTCCTGTGCGCTACGCTCCATCGAATGTCGGGCTCTAACATCCACCAGTCAAGCCCGGGGTTGATTGGTCTACCATACCTACCAGTATACAAAATAGTCGTAGCATGTTAATCAAAAGTTCTCTATATGCTTTATCAATATATGTGGAAGAAATGACGTTTTACATTTTGACAATCAAAGCCATGACCAGGGTGCCTGTAAAGATGACAATGCCGCCGCCTATGCCTATTGCCTCCACCAGAATTCCTTGTCCCACTCTTCTGATACAAACTTCGGACTGGCCAAGGTATCCGCATGGAGGTTCGTTCGGTGGAAACGACGAACGACCAAACCATGAAACAGGCGCTTTGTACTGCCAGACGAGAGTCCCGTTAAGGGTTTCAGAAACAATCAGGATGGTCTGTAAGAAACAGACAACATCGTGAAACGTTAATTATACCTGGCCAAACTGCGAATATTTTCTCGAACGTATACAATCAGCCCCAAGAAAAAGTCTGATCACGTGACTTTCGCTGTTCAAACTGACTGGAAACTCCGCCCTAAATTGCACCGTTTCTGACGACCAATCAGGACATGCAGTATACACGTAATGCATAATCATACATTATATTTCGAATCAAAACGCGAGCAGGCAAGCAATAAAAAAGTGAAATAACAGGAATAAAAAATTTAACAATTCAGACTATGAAAAAAAAATAAACTTCGGAACCGGGAAATTTAAACATCACGGAAATATTAAAAAACAAAGTTAAAAACTAAAATGTTAAAGGTTAAATCTCAATACCCCCGACTGAAACCCAGAATCCTGCATAACTTTATCAATTCGTGCAGGCATGGTGTCATACAGTATGAACTGTCATTGCTACTTCAGGAGGATTTGCCTTTCTTTCACCATTTTGAAAAACAACTTTTACTAAATCAAGCCAATAAAGAGCGATAGCAGTGACAGAACACAGCACAGTCACGAACAGCTGCAAAAAACAGCTGATAAGAATTCGAATTCGGCTACTTTGGGCAGATTCCCTGCAGTTAAGTCATCAGTTGTTGCAGTCCTATGCACAGGTAAATTGAACTTTGTTTTTCAAGATCGCGAGATAAGTCAATTTATGGTGAGCCACTCAGTTCAATAGCCTGCATCTCTTAATATCGAAGACATTCTATTGTTACACCTGTCGCACCTCATCTCTCTCTATGCGCAAAAAGTCTGTGTTGTGCAAACAGAGTTTTTCTTGGGGCTGACTGTACACACATACTTCAAGCTTCTGGCTTGTACTGGAAAACTGTTGAAGGGTCACGCCAACCAGACGAACTCCCAATGAATCGATTGTAATTGCTTCAGACCCTATGGTGAAGGTCTTATTAATCATTCTCCGTGCCAGTTGAGTTCCATCGATTTGGTGCGGCTGCCGGAAGACGGTAGAGTTAAGGTCTCCAACAACCTTTTAGCAAAAGACATTCATGATGTAGAGCTTTACACATAGCTTTCGAGGTGGCACATCATCCAGTATGAAAGGTCAATGAGGCCTCCTCACCTGTCCAACCAGCTGGAAGGCCATATGAGTCGAAGACAAGTACGGAAGTGGCTGAACCAGGAAATGGCGTTTGCTTAGTCGGTCGTAGAATTGAGTTGGCCAATTAATGGAGGATGTACTTTATGTACCATCATTACTGTACATACCAAGTTATTAATCAGATTAGCGGGAATTCTTTCATCCATTTCAGCTAAATTTTTCCAAATTGAAAGCATATCAGCGACGTCGTTGCTTCCGTTGGATACCTCGTAGATTTTGAGTAGAAGAAGAGAGCGGTATGCCGCTCGAATTTTCTGTTAATACGTATGATGTAGTACAACAATGTGATACTTCCGAACTGTTCATATGTATCGTAGAAATGTATATAAACGCGTACCTCATCGTCGTTGTCGAACTCCTGCCAATGGAACTTGCCGTACGACGGATGATCAAAAGGAGTTACTGCGAGATATACCTGCAAAAAAATAGTTAATTAAATGGTAAAATATTGTGCCAGTGAGCCATATCTTATATAGCGTAAAACGTATATACCGCGTGGGGAAGTAATTTTTGCACAAATTGCAAGACCGATGTCTCGGGTACCGTTTCGCGTACGACATGATAGATTATTTGTATAAACAGAGTCTAGAGATTGTTAAAAAGCAAAATACTAAAAGAAAATCACTGATATGCCAAACCTAGGAGGTATCAAACCGAATCCGCCCAAACACGTGAGGAAAGTTTGGCACAGCAATGTTTTTACCCTTTTTTAAAACAAATTTCCAGGTTTTCGGAAAAAGCCAATTTATTCAAAGGCGTTGAAAAATTTTCATTAAAAAAAGGCCCACCAAATAGGAATTGAAAATTTCTAAGTTTGGGTCATCTTTTTGTTCCCAAAATTGTTCCTTACAGAGAGTTTTAGCTGTTCTGAATTACAAAAGTAACGAAAACGGCATATCGTGGTATTGGCCCTGTGCAGCTGCCTTGGACTAATTTCGCGCAAAAATGACTTCCGCACCCGGTAGAGCATATAACTTTCAATATACTCACATATTCTCCGTCGGTCATGTTGTTGTCGGTGGCGCTTATCTATACAAGGTTCGTAATTTACGTAGTTGCATTTGTACGTATTGCTTAAAGGTTTGCATTACATTTGAGGAATAGATTTGACCTCGGACTGCGTGAAACTTACGAAAAAGTTGCGAAGTGATCGAGCTCCGCCGCAGTAAATAACTACTGCAATAATTTTATGGAATACCCACTTTATTGCTTATCCTTCTTGGTTACAGCTTTACGACACGCGCGACACTTCTTACCACGACAGCTTTCTCGAATTACGGCAAGTAATTCTCTACTGATGGGATCCTCCAGGCTAGCAAAGTCTCGGGCTAAG
>LRSR01002321.1:0-11467 GCA_001579985.1 Hypsibius dujardini
CTGTCCCCAGACATCTGTCCCCACAGATATTATGGCCAAGTGGAGAGACTGTCCCCAGACATTCTGTCCTCACAGATATTATGGCCAAGTGGAGAGACTGTCCCCAGACATTCTGTCCCCACAGACCTTGTGGCCAAGTGGAGAGACTGTCCCCAGACATTCTGTCCTCACAGATATTATGGCCAAGTGGAGAGACTGTCCCCAGACATTCTGATCATGGTTATACTGACCTCAGATCAATCCGCCCTGATCCGATCTTGGAGTTTTTCTCAAGGATACTGCCGAATGCCGACTCAGACAGTACCCAGACGCCGAATGGGATTCTGCCGAATATAGGCAAGGCAAAAATCCTTGAAATCATCCTGGTTAACGAATATATAGTTGGCAATGTAATACTATTAGCAGTTTTCTGCATTTCGATTTTGATTCTCTATCAGAATCGCGTGCAGTGGAGGAATCGTCTGTCACATACAAGCAAGAGTTTTTATTTTTTATTTTACCATGAGTGCAAATAAGTCCGTTAATGATATGATGTCTGGAAAGACATAATGTCCTAAGGACGCAATGTCCCACGGACGGGACGCAATGTCCCACGGACGGGACACAATGTCCTAAGGACGCAATGTCCGACAGACGGGACACAATGTCCTAAGGACGTAACGTCCGACGGACGGGACACAATGTCCGAAAGGCACATTGTCGTGCAGACACGACGTATAACGGACACAAATTTCTGGACACAATGTCGGGGGACACAATGTCTAGGGACACAACGTCTGCGTACCCATACTTTCCACCCTCGATGTTCGTCCATAAACGTGCCAGAAACTCGCTGTGCAATCGCCGTTTGGTAATGTTTTAACTTTCCTAGAAAAACGGGACGTCAGAAAAGCGCGACAAGAACGGGAGATTCACTTTCGATTCGAGCGTCACGCCCCTTGACCTTTGGATCCAATATGACGGTTTCGAAATCCGTCTCCTGCAGTTCATCGCTCAATCTCAGTCTTTCTACGTTGCCCTGTAAATGAATGGGACATTTCGTAGGCCACGCCAATTTATCCTCTGTCTATTTAGAGTTCTTTAGGAACTTTATATTTATATAACTAACAAACTTGAAATTTTTAAATCAGAGCACACAAACACATTCTTATGTATCTATCTAAAACTATAACGCAAAACTTCACATAGTAAATATACTTGAGTAGAAAATATAATTAATTAATTAATCATTTTGAATATATTCATTTCGTAATTCGGTGCAATTTTGTGCTAATTCAAGTATCATATTAGTATTCTTTTTTCGGATTTAATTAAAATCAGAAAACAGAGTTTTTAACGAGCAAAAATGTACAGATACGACTGGACAGATTGGGAAGAGACAACCCTAAAAAACTATCACACGCTGAATATCTCTCGCGACGACCCGGACGTGGCGAAGTTGGGGATCCTCGCGTTGGTCGGGGATGACGCCTTCGACATGGCACTGGGCAGCTTCACGGCCTCCTCCCAGGTCAAAATGAAAGCCAAATTCTCGGATGGGTTCCTCAGCATGGCGGTGGTGTTGGTGCAGCATCTCCCACCCGGCTCCAAGGAGGTCCACTCCATCCCGTTTCCGCTGCCGATTCTCTTTATGGCCTTCGTTTTGTATTTAATCTACGCTTTGTTATGGAGTCTGGCGCAGTCGCTGGGCGATGCCGGAAAGAGCAACAGCGGGGTCGCCGAGAGATGCTGCGGATGTTGGCCCGGCACGTGGGCGCAGTTGGGCACGTCGATGCTGGACATTTTCGGGTCCATCTTCAATCAGGGTACATTTTGAAAAGATTATGAAATAATACTTCTCAAATCAATTATTAACATTTAACGTGGACACCAATAGAAACATTTAGGCCCAGAAACCGTAGATCCGAGATGGCGTACGTGAAACCGATAATATTGCATTAAAACAGAATGATTTCATAGATTGTGCATAATTTGTTTTAATTTCATCATGAAGACAGTAACATAATAAAATGAAGCCTTTACTTACCAAAATGTGCGCTGTATTACGAGTTTGCCTTTCTGAAAAATTTTGCTTTATTGTGTCAAACAAAGACCGCTGAATTTCATGCAAGGCGTTAAATACTTAAATCGGTAATAATTTAAATTATGAATTAATTTCAGAGTGCCTCGCAATAATCGCTCATTTCAACTGATTTACTTACACACATCTATTGATTGATTTACTGATTTACTTACACATAGGCGTGAATATTTTGCAGGTATTGGAAAGGTGAAGATTGGCGAAAACATTGGTCTTTCCGAATGGACTGTCCTCTCTTCCTGGTGGCTCTACGTCATCATTTTCATCGCCGTCTATACCGGCCAGATGACCTCCAAGATGTCCGTCACCTACGGCGACGCCAGTCCAGTGACCGGACTGAGCGAGCTGGCATACAACCCGGACCTTCTTCCCATCGTTAAGCAAGACAGCGTCCTTGCAGCCTGGCTAGAAGTATAATTTTGAATTTAAATTAATTTACTTTCAACTATTTCGTTTTCGTATATAATAATTAAATATGTAGAAAAAAAAATTCAAAGTAACAATGAACTTTTAATTAATGTATATTTTTAATATTACAATACTAACGTAGTTTTAATTTAAATATATTACAATACCAAAATACTTAAAGCATATCGATGAATCTACAAATTTTCAGAACGGATTTTTAAGTCCTACTTTTTCATGCAGGATAGAAAAGATGAGGCCATGTATAAGGAAATATGGGGGAAGTTGATGGCCAATCCAGAGCTCCTCACTGACCTCTCCCAGGGCGACACCTTCAAACTGATTAAGTCCCACGGCGCCGGTCAATACGTCCTCATAACCTCGATGAAAGCCAGCTTCGTTTATGGTCGGGAACTCTTATGTGAATCTCATATTCAGCCCGTTAATCATCGCTTTTGGAAGGCGTTTCCGGTAGCGCCGAATAATGCACATCTCCGTTACAAGCTCAGTCAAGGGTACTTACTGCCTGACCATTCGTTTGTCCATCCATGGAAATAATTTAATTAATTAATTTTAAATAAACTGAAAATTTTACTAAACTAAACTGAAAATTTTGATAATCAAATTTGATCAAATTTCATTTTTATTTTTGGTGTAAACAAAATAACAATAAAACCGTTTGGGTGTTTATTTCTCCATGTATATTTTACCCATAAACATATTTTTCTGCATTCGTCAATAAAGGATAGGCAAGGCGATGAACACAGCTGTCCTGAGTAAGCTGACACGGGATTTCGCCATCGACACCTCGCCGTCCTGTCAAAAGGGTGCAGCGGACTTTGGGAAGACAAGTTTGAGCATCACAAACTTGGACAACTCTTTCATCTACTTTGGTTACGCGCTGTTTGTTTGTGGCTCAGTGGCGTTGGCGGAAGTGCTGAGTAGTTATTGCTCAGCCGGCTCCTCGAAGCGCTACGATGTTTCATAATCCATTAATGTACTCTCACTCGCCATGGCAGAATTTTCTATTACGATCCTCTTGTTGGTCTATTCCACACCATCTTTTTTCTATTCTTATTTTCTCTTACGACCCTTTTGTTGGTCTATAATTCACTGCCTTTTTTTTATTTATCAAATGAAAGATATAAAACGGGCCAAAATGGCCGGTGATTGAAAGTCCAAGTCTTTTGATAAAACAACCTAAGAATAATGTCTACACAATCAATATCCTTCTTTAAGAGTAATCAGGGCGACAATGAACACGCTCAGTTTTTGCTCAGGGTTTTGGGCACAGTCGAAATTAGCGGATTAATTTCCACTTTCCCTACTGAAGAATCCTTAATGATTAAGTCATGGAGTTTAGTTTTGCGTTAAAAGAAAGGAAAGGAACTAGTACAAGAATGTGACGAAGACATATGATAGGCATGTACACCGACCGTGCGCGTACGGTAAGCGACAGAATTTAATCTAAAGAAGGATCCCGGAAATGGGTAAAAGGGGGCGGAGCAGGGACAATAATTGACCAATCAATCAAATCAACTCCCGCCCCGATTGCTCCGGAGCTCCGCTGGTTGATTAGTTGATTGTTCAAGTATTACCCCTGCCGCGCCCCTTTTGCCCATTTGCGGGACCCTTCATTAGATTAAATTCTGTCGCTTACACGTACATTATTGATGCAACGCACGCTGGACTGGACGAATCACGAGCCAACTTTGTGTCGTGACGTACAGCTTTTCCTCTTCGCCGATTCTCCGGTTTTTTGTACTGTTTAGTTTTGGCAATCGTGCAGTATTGATTTTTAGCTTGTCGTAGTGTGGGTAAATTTAGCAATTTTTAGAATATATTTTCCGTTGAATGAGGGAGATGTGTGCGGCTGAAAAATGGTCGACTGCGTTTTTCACGCAACACGAGTATCTCGTTTAAATTTGTTCCTTTTTAGTATGATGGCGCTGGCAGTCACAGGTGGCGTCGCTCTCATTGTCCCGAGTACTTCATCATTTAACGAGACGGAGTTCGGCATCTTCTGCAAGGTACGTACGAGTATATCGGCCATGCCAGCAGCAGGATAAGCTGTAATTAAGGCCTCATTAATTATGGAAACTAAAAGTACCTGGTTTTCTTTCAAACTAAAAGAATACTTAATAAATACAAACGAAATAAATAATGTAAATAAATACATAATTATTATGACTAGTTTTTGCTTTGGTTTAGCTTTTTAAGTTTTACTTTTGATTAGTTCCAGGGCTTACAACAAACATGTATTCAACTCGTGCTCTAGCAAAAAAACAAATGTTATATCCGTACCAAAGCCTTGTGCAGCTTTTTTTGTGCAGCACTTTTCGATCGTTCGATCCAATGTCTTTATGTCATTACTGTCGGACGTACCTGCAGCTAATCAGATCAGAGGACAAATCGGACGTTTTGAACACTCTTCTTTTTCTACACTAATGTCGCCGCGTGTTTTTGTGTGACAGTCGGATTTCCTTTATTTTTCCGTTCAGGGTCCCTTCGTGGTGTCTTGTGAAGCATGCGGTCTGCCGGTCTACCAAGGAAGGGACAACAAAGTGGCTAACCAGTGCCTCAGCGCCATCGTACGAGAGGTCAGTGCGGGACGACTATTTATTTCCCGTTATTTCCTTGTGTAAGGATAACATACATTATTATTTTAAATATTTATTTATTTCATGCCAAATAATAATTTCGGACTCCGCAGACGACATTCACGATCAAAATCTCCTCGTACAATCATATTTATACGACCATTCAATCAATATTTACTCCACGTACGACCTTTAGTTATGTACGACCATAATCTTGACACACGATTTTTGATTTCCCCAAAAATATTTTTTTTGGAGGTATTATCACCATTTGAAATTTTGGAATTAAGGAACGTGGCAGTTGATCTTGGTGTTTCCCCTTCCGAAATTAATCCCCTTCCAAAAATAATAATAATAATAATAATAATAATAGACAAAAATGCGGAATTATCATCCGTTATATGATGCAGAAAAAAGGGACATCAGAGAAGCGCGACGAAAGGGGCAAATTCTCCTTCGAACGAAGCGTCACACCGCTTGACTTCTGGATCGAATACGACGGATTTGAGATACGACTCCTGCAATTCATCGCTAAATCCCAATCTTTCTACGTTGCACTGTAAGCGAGAGGTAAAGTCTAGGAGATGTTGTGATCACCGTGTAATGACCTGCTAATAAAGGTACGACTGGGCGGAGTGGGAACAAACAGCCCTCAAAAATCACCACATGCTGAATATCTCTCGTGATGATCCGGATGTGGCGAAACGAGGCATCCTTGCTTTGGTCAGCGACGACGCCTTCGACATGGGAATCGGCAGCTTCACGGCCTCCTCCAGCCTGCAGGTGCGTGCGTGTGTGTGGCAGAAGTGTTTAATTGTCGAGCTGAAAAAAAATCCGTATTTCGTGGAAAATCATGGCAATTTAAAGCGTAAACATATATTTTAACACATAAACATATTTTTATTTACAATCCAATATTTTTACTGTGTAAATATTTCACCCAGATTTGACCTTTCAAGTGAAACATTATTTCAAAATATAAATTGCAAATATGCTTTTTATTTTAATGAAATTAGTACTAAATAAATTACACTTTGCAGTGATTTTTAAATAAATTTTATTGCCTAATTGAAGCAGCGTTTCTTGCAAGTCAGTTTGAAGTTACTGGTTATTTTTTTTAAATTAAATATAAATTACAGGACGGATTGACGGCAAAGTTCTCCGACGGCTTCCTCAGCATGACGGTCGCCTTGATTCAACACTTGCCTTACGGTTCCAAAGAAGTCCATTCCATTCCCTTTCATCCGCTCATCCTATTCACGGCATTCCTGCTGCTGATTGTTTATGCAACACTTTGGAATTTGGCCAAATCACTGGACGATGCACGCCGACGCGGTGTTGTCGTTATGGTCCATTCAGGACAGCGAAGTAGAAGGTTTTGGGCCTATGGCACTGTAAAGCGGTTTGGGACAGCAATGCTGGAAATTTTCGGTTCCATTTTCAATCAAGGTAGAAATTTTTTGAGGTAGCGCGGCTAAGAATCGGCGTCTTTCGGCATCTGTTGCGAGGCAGATCATTCGAAAGTAAATGCTAGAAAAATTACATTGAGATTAAATGCTGGGCTAACTCAAAAGGAAACGGCAAAAAAATTCAAAAAAATACTCTAAAAAAATTGCAGCGAAATTAAATGCTGGGCTCACAAAAAAACGTTAGCTGGGAAAACGAAGCGATAAAAATTTGTCAGTTAATGTCGAGTAGAACGCAATTGACAATTATAAACATAAAACCAAAGCATAATCTAATTAAATTATTAAACAAAAATGGTTGGTCAGTAACTATGTAAATTATATTTGACTTACTCTGTAAATGACTCATTTTAATTATTAAATTAATAATAACAGTGAGCTACAGATGATGATAATGATGAGGATGATGTGCTGCAGAAAAGAGGCTGAAAGTAGGACGCGCTGGGGTCAAATGCTCTCACCCAAAACGTACATGGATAACATAAAATAATAACGCACAACACAAAGAACATCCCAATAGAAGCCTATTTTCGTTTCAATTTTTTAGACATTGATAAAGCGAAAATCGGCGAAAACATTGGCCCAACCGAATGGGCTGTCCTCTCTTCCTGGTGGCTCTACGTCATCATCTTCATCGCCGTCTACACTGCTCAAATGACCTCCAAGATGTCCGTCACCTACGGCGATATCAGCCCAGTCATGAGCCTGGAAGAGCTGGCTTACCGTTCGGACCTCCTTCCCATCGTCAAACAGGACAGTGTTCTTTCCGCCTGGCTGGAAGTAAGATGGTAGAATCCACATTTGTTTCTGTCATACTAGATGTCCGACCTATTCCTATCTGTCTGTCTGTTTGTCTGCCTGTCTGTCTATCTGTCTGTCTGTCTGTCTGTCTGTCTGTCTGTCTGTCTGTCTGTAACTAGCTAGCCTTTTTCTAGCCGAGAGCTACATAGCTAGTCAGAAGGCATTCCCGTCTACTGGAACTCATTCTATATATGAACACTACCTGTTATTAGTTTTTTCCAATTCAAAAAATAATTGATAATCGATTGGCGTCGACAAAGTAGTTTCCGGGGACCAGGGGCGGAGCTATGGTCCATTTTTCCTGAAGTGTGCTTACAACCCCGTTCTTTACAGGAAAGCGCCCATAGCTCCACCCCTCAACTTTCGAACATTATTAACTGATGCCAGTCGATTCAAAATTGAAATCTAAATGGGAGAGTGTCAGAAAATCTTTTCTCGAATATCAAATGGCTAGCTTTAGGCCAGAAAATATGGTTATGTAGGAAAGGCCCTTCGACTCCTACAGAAATATTTTAACTTGGAACGATTTTTAAAGCAAGAACCCAGAATGTCTCGACTTTGTGCTTTTTAATAGAGCTATAATTATGATTATTTTCAACGTCTATGTCATCGGCCCGGCCCGGAAAACTGTTTTTCGAAAGAATTCCAAAGTTGAGAAAACACTATAAAGGTGCCATTTCCCTGATTTTGACTGCAAAAACATTAATTTTGAAAAACGGTTAAATTAAAAATAATTGTTGACACTATCCCTCTCAAAAATCAATTTAAAATCAATCAGCATCAGCGGACTAATTTTCGCAGAGCGGGGGGCGGAGCTACGAGTCATTCTCGAGACCGACGGGAAACTTCCGAGTGATATTGCTGAAGTGACAAGTAGCTCCGCCCCCTGACCTCCATAGAAGATTCAGTTAGTGCCAATCGATTTCAAATTCAATTTCGAGTCTTTGAATTACATTTTTTCCCCAATTAAGGTATTTTCAGTCGAAATAAAAGGAATTGAATGTTTTCCCGTGTTTTTCCAATTTTGAAATTCTGCCGAAAAAGGTTTTCAGAACCACACCGACGAAATAAATGTTGAGAACCAACATAATTACATTTACAGCTTCGTTACAAGAAAATCTAAAGCGGAGTCATTTCTTGGTTCTCCCTCTGAAACTTGTCTTAAGCGAGGTGAAATGTGCTAAGCTGAAAGAGAATTCTCACCGATTCACCGCAAGCATCAGTACGCATGATCTTTCTGGCAGTTGTAACTGTAAATTTGAAACACTTTTCCTTACAAACACAGGACAGAAAAGATGAGCCGGTCTACAGAGAATTATGGGAGAAACTTGTGGACCATCCGCAACTGCTAACGGGCCTCTCACAAGGGGACATATTCAAACTGCTGCGATCCAGTGGCTCCGGTCAGCATGTTCTCATCACGTCCGTCAAGGCGAGCTTCGTCTACGGCAGGGACCTGCTGTGCGAGTCCCACATTCAGCCCATCCAGTACCACTTCTGGAAGGCCTTCCCGGTGGCGCCCAATAATTTCCATCTGCGCTACAAACTAAACCAAGGGTATGGCGGGGGGAGGAAGAGATTTCTGCATAACAGAAAGCTTTCTTTGCACTTTTTTCCTGTTCGTTCAAAGGGAGACACCTCAACCATGTGCTAAACAACCAATTCACATTCGCACCTTAAATTGATCTTAAAGTTTAAGATGCCCGCCCCTGTAAAGTCTAATAAAACCGACCGACAGTTCAAACTGTGTTGGACAATTGTTGCGAATTTGGATCATTCGGTGATTGAGACATTTATATTTTGTATAATTTAAATATATTTAAAAAATTATTTACAATACGACAGTCAGATGTTTCATTGCAAATTAAGTTAAGTTTTCGCTTGATTTAGATCTGCGGACGAATATCGCGCTGTTTGGTTTAGTTAAATGCACCATTTGAAGTACGAAAAATGGTGCTTTTTAATTAAATTGAAACTTCAGCTGTTTCAGTTGCGGAAGTTCAGTCAAATTACACCAGGATTGATCAAGGAAATGGAGTCTTCCCGTGCAGTTTTCCCAATCATGAAATATCGCCGAAAACAATTTTACAGTAAAAATCAAGGAAATGGAGTCTTCCCGTGCAGTTTTCCCAATCACGAAATATCGCCGAAAACAATTTCACAGTGAAAATTAAGGAAATGGAATGTTCCCCTGCAGTTTTCCCAATCATAAAATATCGCCGAAAACACTTGGAATGACTTTACCGGTCGAATAAAAGTTTTATACTCATCCCTAAAGTAGATCGAAATAGAAATAAAATATTTCCAGACGATTATGACTTCAGCACTTTTACAATGCATCAAATTAAGGCACACATAGTCTGGAGAGAAAAATGCCAGTCATGCCAATGATCGGATGGGAGCCCGCGTGTGTGTGTGTGTGTGTGAAGGAACGATCTCGCGTTTCACGTTGTCTCGTTCGTTGTAGGATTGCGCGGGCCATGAGGACAGCTGTGCTGAGTAAATTGACCCGGGACTTTGCCATCGACAACCCGCCGTACTGTCAGAAGAGTACAGCGGACTTTGGGATGGCCAGTCTAAACATGACGAATTTGGACCAGTCCTTCGTCTACTTAGGTTACGCGCTGTTTGTCTGCGTGACCGTGGCGTTGGTGGAAGTGATGGGGAGTTGCTGCTGTCGCGCCCGCTCAAACAGACCTATAAAGCGCTGATATCGTCTTCTAATCAAAATGCGTGGGTCATTCTCAGGGTACCGATCTTTTTTTATTATCCGGGGAACGGGGGAAAGAAACGGCTAGTTAAAAGCGCTTAACACATACCGTAATAAAGAAATAATTAAGTAAATTAAGTTTTTGTTTTTACAGTCGGATCGCTTGAGTCACCAATCATCAGTATTGGCCGCCGTTTCATTCCGGGTGTCAGATACGAGTAGGACAAGATATCCGACATAACCAATTGTGTTAGAAAACAATGTGCTAAAATGTATCACAGATAACAAAAATTAGGATTAGTAAGAAAATAAAAAAAATCAATCATCAATAACTCAGTCAGCAAATTCGTTTACTGGACATTTTAAATGTGTTTGTCATTTTAAAAAGTAGACAGATGTTATAAAAATGATGTATACAAAACTAAATAAAAACATGCGGATTTTAAATTTTGTTTACATCACCTTTTTAAACTCGAACACGCGGCAACACTCGAACTCGCAGACTTGTCAAGGGATCAGCGAAGTAGGCGCGACTTTTTTAAATTTTCAACCCTGCGAACTCGCAGACTTGTCAAGGGAATCAGCGAAGTAAGCGCGACTTTTTCAATTTTCAACCCTTCGAACTTGCAGACTTGTCTAGGGAATCAGCGAAGTAAGCGCGACTTTTTAATTTTGTTCCGCAAACAAACAGCAGCATATTGCAACATTTCAGCAACACATGATTTAAATTCATCCGTATTACAAACAAAGTAAGAGGTAGGCAGTCTTTAAATTAATATTCTGTTAAAAAGGGGGAACCGTCGACGATTAGTTCGCTCAAGTCGAACAGTTAGTCCCAAAAAACATTAGTATCATTAACTCTCTGAAGACGGGGTGTTTTGGGTACACGGTGTTGACGACGTTGATCCTGTTTAGGATCACTTCGTGTAAAGTGCTTAATAGGGCTATAGCGTATTGCATGAGTGGCGGCTCGCACGCGCTAGTATGCATATAGCACTTTCCCTGAACATATGCAGTTGTCTTTGTACACGCACTGTCTTATACCGCCCAGCAAGAAAAGCACAACAAAGCAGTGCGCAATGGGAAAGCGCATTGAGCAGCCTGAATGGTGCTTCCCAATGATTCAATTTTTTGTGTGCACTATTCAGATGTTCTATCCTCTTTTGCAATACATCAAATTATTTGCCTTAGAGTTTACAACAGAACTGTCGTTTTCGAATGTTTGAACGAAAATCCATGTAAATTGGAAAAATCATTTGAAATCTGCCGTCCCGGGGGTGATCCCATTTGGGATCACCTCAGATCATGCTCTTCCCAATCAAATCTTTCCAAAAACTTTTCAGATTCACGTAGCGCTACCAATTCTAGGATCAAACGTTTTGGTTTCACTGAAATCGGTTAGGAA
>LRSR01002322.1:0-24038 GCA_001579985.1 Hypsibius dujardini
GCCGCTGCGGCCGCAAATCTCTCCGATCAGGAGCCACAGAGCAGCGGTTCGACGAAAAAGGGCCCTACTTATAGCCCACATGTACAGATGCTCAAGCCAAAGAACAGTGTTGTCGCAGCTGACAACGACGCTGCGGATACTTCGTTCGGTGAGAATGTCGTATTTGTTCACTTGATTGATTGGTTGATTGGCGTGACTCGAATTGTGTTATTTTATGTTTTTGATTTGTATCTTGTTTTTGCTTTACGGTAAACGATAATAAGAATAAAAGATTACATTCATTTTCATAAAATTGCATAATAAATTAGTTTTGCCTCACTTCAAACTCATTATATAGGAATTTGGTAGTTTTCATTCGGACGCATAGATATGTTGATATTTGTAATTCGTAGAAAACGACTGTCGCAGTCGCAAATGAAAAAAGTTTATTCGGAATAATTTGCGGGGGTTTCTTTGTATCTTTTTACTTTACGCGTTTAATTTTAAAAGATTGCTTTTTAGTATACAAAGAAATGTAAATAAATATTTAAATACATTCTCTGTGCCTTCAGGTGCTTCTTCCGTAGTTTCAGAGTCGGAAACCAATCAGCCCTCCTCATCCGGCAATGCTCACTATCCCTCGACGAACGGCGGCAGCAGCGGCGGTCAGGCAAGTACTCCCGCTCGGGCAGCCTCCCGTGGCGGCGGCGGCGACTCTACCGTTTTCGGCACATTCCGCTCCAGCATCCCGCAGGAGGTGTTTGAAAAGATTAAGGAGAGGATTACCGCCAGTCGAGAACGCGAAAAGCAGAGCGTAGCTAAGCAGATTCTGCGGAAGGAGGAGGAGAAGCGAAAGCTGGCGCGAGAACAGGACAAGGAGGACTTGGAAGCCACCGTGAGTCAAATTATTTTAATGGCCGGGTGGGAATTTTATTCTATAGTTTTTTTAAGTTTTGGTAGACAACAAACAGAACAAGGTACTTTAATATCAGGCAGACGGGCGGGTGGGCGAACAGAAAGACGACAGAAACGACATTTGAAGCCCAGTGTGCTTGTGGCCATTAGACACAGACACATCGAGTGGAAAGACAGACATGGAAATGAACAGGCAAAGAGACAGGGAGCCATACGGAGAAGTATACACACTACAAATAGGGCTGATAGACACATAGACAGGCAGGCATACAGATACACAGACCACAGATAGAGCTGACAGACAAATAGACAAGCCAGCAAGCAAACAGACGGACGTGCAGACAGGGAGATATATGAACAGGCATGCAGACAGACATATAGATATCAACATATAGACAGAGAAACGGGCAACCCGACAGATAGGTCAGCGTGTTTGTTACCTCTAGATTCGGACGGTGCGGGAGAATATCCGCGGGGCAAAGCAGAAGCGGCAACTCATCTATAATCAACTGAAACAGAAGCTCAACACGGAAGAGGGCTTGAAGAAACAATTAGCGACACGCGATCGCGGCCGCGAGATGTCCAATCACGTCATCCACCATTCTTACCCCAATGCGATGTCGCTGATCAGCCAGACAAGTACGTCTTTCGCTTTGATTGAACCACACCCTTTCAACCCATGTTTTGTCTTTCCCCTCATCCCCACGCAGATCCATCGATGCGTCCCCGACTCATGCAAAGCTACCCGCCCATCAATTTGCCAATGAACGCCATCATGCAGCAACAACAGCAACATCAAAGCAATCCTCACCTTGACACTCTGGCGCCGGTAAAAAAATTCCTAATAGAGAGACAACAATCTAAGTGTCAAGATTATTAGACAAGTGGGCAGACCGACGGACAGACAGACAGACAAGCGGACAGGCAGACAGGTTTACGGATAGACAGACAGACAGACAGACAGACAGACAGACAGATAGACAGATAGAGAAGTATTAAAACAAAACGTTGAAAAAATGGACATATATTCCCCGTGTAAGTTTGCATGGTCATCTTTATGGGTATCTGACTTTTAGAATCAGTCGAAGCGACAACGGAGTGTCTCACCCGGTGGCCAAATCCCCGGTCCCAACTCAAATCACAGCTCCGGCTCCTCACGCCTGATGGATTCCGGGATGAGTCACGGACGTGGTGGTGGTGGTCATCTCCAACCACCGCCTAACAAGATGGCTCGACCCGGTGCACAAACCACTCCCGATACCCACGGTGGACCTTCTCAGTCTTCAAGTACGTTAAGAATTTGTGCGTCTGACAGAGGAACGAGCCGGCAGACAGAGCGACAGACAGGCAGTGAGATAGATCGCGAAACAGGCAGTTTAATAAACAGACATGGCGAGAAACTAAGAAACAATCCATCTGGTCGTCTGCAGGAATGTCTGGAATCAAGTCGCCCAACAAGGGCTCCACCCCGGTTCACGGCCACAACAACCAAGGCAGCTCCGGCGGTGGTGGATCGAGTCAGCAACTCCAGCAGCAGCCGGTGACTATGGCAGGCCCCTTTGCTGTGGCACCATACGGCAGTGCTCTCGGCAATCAAGTTTTGTGTCTGATTAATCCCAATATGGTGGGCGCAGCCGCCAACAGTCAGCCGCAGTTCATCAACCCAGCCTTTCTGCAAAAGCCCGAGCATCTTGCCGCTCTGACTCAACAACAGCAGCAGGCAATCATGGCACAACAACTTCATGCCATGGGGCAGATGGGACAAATGCCACCTGGTAAGTTGTCAACAGGAATGCTTCTTGTTTATCTATTTTTGTACCTGTCTGCCTGCCTGTTTATCTGTCTGTCTGTCAGAAAACTTGTCTGTTTGTGTGTCTATCTGTCTGTTAATTTGCCTGTCTGCCTGAGAGTTCTTTCTTGTCTGTGCCTGTCTGTTTGTTTAATGTGTCGGTTAATCAGTGTTGCAGTGACAGTCAGTCTGTCTAGGCATTTGTCTGTTACTCTGTATGTACGGTAAGTGCTGCCCTTTTTCAGAGTACATCCGGCATGCGATGCAGCAGATGAGTGAGAACCAGCAGCGGTCGTCGATGACCAATGAGCAAGCCAATGTGGCTTTATACCGGCAATACCAGGCAGCTTTGCAGCAGCAACAGGGCGGCGGTGGTGGCATGGCCCAGCCGCAGATCCTCCTGCGACCGGGAATGCAAATGCCACAAGACTTGGGCGGAGGCGGCTCAAACTCCCAGAACCGGTCCTCCCATGGCGGCGGTTCCAATGCACCTGGTTCAGGGCCGCATTCTGACCGCGACCGAGGTGGTGTCGGCGGCGGCCAGAACTCTGACCATGGATCTCAACGAGTAAGTTAATCGGAGATGGGACAGACAGACAGACAGACAGACAGACAGACAGACAGACAGACAGACGGACGTACAAATAGACAGCTGTACAAATAGACAGCTGTACAAACAGACAACCAAATAGACATACAGACAGATTGTCAGATAAACAGACAGACAGCCCAAGAAACATGCTCTACGGACAATTGATTTTTCTCTGTGCAGGTTGGTGGTATTACAAGCGGTCAGCCCGTGTTCGGCCACACCTTAGCCCATCCCTATGGGATGGCCAGCGGCGGTGCGGCCGTGTCAAATCGGGAGTCTGGCGGCAATTACCCTCGAACGGGTGCATCATCGTAGTCTTTGGTTATTACTGTGTACTCTTTTTTTGGGCCATAGCACTGTGCTTGGGCTAAGCTGTGGTATTGTTTTTTTTAACTTTATGATTTCACAGTTGGGCGTCTCGGTTTTTTGTTTTGACTGTCTGTCTCTTTATCCGCCTGTCTGCATGTAGACTGCAGGATGGGTATGGTTTTTCTCCTTCCGTCCTTTTGAGGCCGCTTATCCCGGGTGGAATTTTGGTTTTAATACGGCAGGTCTCTTTCTCCCTCCCGTTCTGTCTCCTTCAGCGAGTCGTGGTGAATGAAGACCGCTGATTTTGCTGATTCTTTTGTTGCGTGTTGATTTTGAGCGAAAAAAGGGTAAAGTAAAAGAACGTTAGAATGATTGAATTATATACTGTATTTCCGCGATAGATAGCGACAGCGTACGAGTTGTGGAACGTTTAATCGGCCACGCGGCGCTTGTGCTGTGTGCACGGTGCACACAGCCCGTGCACACTATCCATTCCAGTACGACTGTCGCTATCTATCGCGGAAATACAGTACATAGATACTGATGCGGTGCTCGAAAAGTTTGGTACAAATGAAGTATCGCTCAGTCAGCCTGATTAATCAATCAGAACCGAAACTTGCGGGCTTGGCTGGTTGCTCTCAAGCCAAAACGTCTCCATCTTTCCTTTGCCTTTGATGGTCGTCGTTCCTCGGGAGTACAGTCGAAGTTGTGGCACCTCCTGTAAGAACTCTGCTGTCGTTGAACTGACGTGAATTCGGCCTGGTTCGCCGTGACTCTCCATGCGGCTCGCAGTGTTCACCGTGTCCCCAAATCTGAGTAAAAAGAGCAGATCAAGAGAGATGCCCCGGAGGGAGTGATTCTCAAAACTTACAGGCAGTAACGGGGTGTTCGATGTCCGACAACTCCTGCTGCAACAGGCCCTGGAAATAACGTGTATCACTTCTATATATCTGTCTGCCTGGCTGTCTGTCTGTCTGTCTGTCTGTTTGTCTGTTTGTCTGTCTGTTTGTTTGTGTCGAAATCACCTGAATGCATTCCCACTCGCAGACTAGTATCTCCGCGGAAAGCCGTGGCCGAGTACCCCTCCAGGAAGGAAATGGCCATCAGTGCTATAGCTTGAGCGTGACCTGTGCCATTCGGTATTGGAAGACCACTGACTACCTACAAAAAATAGCATTGCAATTAAAAATAACTCTCTTGATCGGGGCAATTTTAGGCTCACTATGGCGCCGGAAGGTACTCACCACATAAGAATCATTTATCGTTTCCAATTTGTAGACGTCAAACTTGATAATCAAGGCGTCCAATGTGGAATAAACTTGGTTGAGGAACAAAATGACGTCGTACGGTGAATTTTTCACTGCGTAAGTAGGGAAACCGTCAATGTCGCTGAAGTACACGGTCACCATGTCGAACATTTTTGGAGTGACATCCTGATTGGCCCGAAGTCTCTCCACGATGATCCTGAAGATTAAACATCAACCTTTTCACATAAATATTGCCGTATATTATTACAAATACTTTTTTAGACTCAAAAGCATTTTAACTAAACATTCGAGAGACTAAATTCTCAATAAAAACGTATGTCAGAAATTAAGTTATTTGCAATTGTTTAACAGATTAAATAGATTATTTTAATTTAGGAGATTCAAATTAATGATTTTGGAAGACAAATTAAGTAATAAATTACGATAATGTAAAATTCGAAAGATAGTGTTTATTAGTTTCAACCTTGGCAGCATTTCTTCCAGCAACGAGTCACATAATCGTCTCTGCTCCAGGAGCTCCCTTGTCCGCTCGCCGACCTTCAACTCCAAATCTTTAGCGTAAATTTCATGGCGCTTCAATGTACGGGTCATGAGGTTATCCTGGTGCCTTATTTGAAGCTTCGAAAAGATTTCCATCTGCACGGCACGAATTGTCGGCCGCCGAAGGGGTTCTTCATTGCAACACTGGACAATCAGGTCGCTGATGTCGTCCGGCACGAGGGGAGAGTGAACAGCCTGGCCTAATAAAAAAATATTAGAAGAAAGCTTCAACTGCTGATCGATGAAGCTTTTTACCGAACGACTGTAGTAAACTGAACGTCAGTGAAGTCAAGTTTTGAAGAGCACCCCTCGGCAACCCTCTTTTGAAGTATGCAGTATACAGTAATATGCTCGAATTTCGGAATGCAAGGTGTTCAATAACATAATAAAAGTGATCATGTATACATGAATATACTTGTTTTGTTTTTCTCACCACAAGCTTTCCCTTTATTCGTACAGTTAATCTACTTTTTAGTTACCAAAGCCTGCTGTCACCGCGTCAAAATATTAACAGCAAAACAACGCATATAGCTGGACATGGTGAGTCTTCGTTATATTTTAAAGAAATCTTATGTCTTTCAACTTTTCATTTTTTTTTATATTTCAGCGAAGTCTAAATCTTTTTTCTTTTGACAAATTGTTCGATTGTTGTTCTTCCTAAATAGTAATACGTATTCTTGAAAGGCAACAAACACCTCAAAAGTTGTAAGCGTAATAAATGTTCCACCCTTCCTTTGTCCGGAAACACATGGGCTTGCCACGTGTGAGCGTGTACAAGTGATAATTTCAAAAACCGAGCAAATATGGTCTTTAAAATGAATACATGCTCGCAGTACACGAAACACGCTTAGTAAAACGCTTACAAGGAAGTTGCACCACTCCCTTCGGCAAAATCTTCCCCCTCTGATTGTCATCATCTGTTTGCCTGGTATGTCTTGCTATATAACCATCGAGAATATCCGCAATAAACGAACCTTCCATGTTTAGATATTAAAAACTTGCTTACAACGTTATAGAGGGCGCTGCGAAGTTACTGGGCAAGCCGCAAGATTGATAGCTGGATTGATGACTCCAGCAATACGCTGAATGAAACACAAATCCAACAATCAGTGGAACTGAAACCTTGTCGAAATCGCAGCGCCGTCTATGACGGGTTAAACGAGTTTTTAAATATTTAAAAATAGAAGGTCTCGTTTATTGCCAATGCTCTCGATGGATATATTGCCAGATACACCAGGCAAATACATGATGACAATCACAGGTGGAAGATTTCATCAGGGGGAATTGTGCAATTTCGTTTTTAGTCAAACGCTTTAGTAAACGTTCGCAGAGAAGAGAGATTTTCGGGCTCACCTGGTAGCTCTCCCTGTTCCCTCTCAAATGGAGTAACGGATCCCGTAAAAATTTTGAACATAATGACACCTAAAGCGCAAATGTCCGCAGCTGCCGCTGGAGAATACGCATGACTTTCGAGCTGTCCGGCCACCATTTCGAGGGCTACTGTCCAGATGTTTAGTTCGCCAAGTGGACGAGCCTCTGCAGGCACTTGTTGCCGGTCGTTCCGACAAAGTTCTTGCAGATGCTGATGACCTAGCTTGGAAATCTTCAGTACGAAATGTCGGTCGATAATGCAGTGCGCGTCGGTTAGGCAGCCGTGGTATCTTAACTTGGAGTTGTGAATAAAACCAACTCCCTGAAAATAGGTTTTACATACATAGGGAACTAGTACAACGCTTATTACAGTATGTAGACAATCAATTGTAATCTTGATGATACATTAATAATACTTGCTGGAAACAGTAGGAGTAGTAAAAATATCCTCAGTTAGTTATTAATTTTAATTTTAGTATTATTCAGAAAAATTGAAAACTAAATTAAAAATTAAAAAAATTAGTATTATTCAGAAAAATAATTATTTTTAAACTGAATAATTTGAGTTTTCGATATAAGAATATGAAAATATTTCAAGTAGTATTATATGTAATTTTAGGAACTGTGAGTACGGTAAGAACGAAAGACAAGAAAATGGACATTGTTCCGCAAATACTGATTTTGTAGCTTTAAAGCCCATGCTGAGTGAATAATGATCTTGCCTGAATTAAATCCTGCACGAATGATTTTTGGAATTCTCGACTGACTGCTCCGTCTGTCAGTAAGTCTCGCAAGGAGCCTTTCTCCCCCAAGGCTTCAAAAATGACCACGGATGCGGATAGGCTGGGCTTGGCTATGATGCCGATAAAGCGATTGATGTTTTCGTGATGGCATGCATAAATCTAAGAAAAAGACAACTCACAAAATTGAGGGTTGATAAAGGGGCCACCTTGTACTTTAAATTAACACCACCATAGAAAAGTGTGAGAAAAATGTGTTATTCTCTTTCCCGTCTGTTTCCTACAAGAAAATTACTCCACTCTCCCCGACAAATTTATTTACTTCTGTTTGGTGGGACCTATGCGTTTTCATCGGTTCCTTACCATTCCGCCGAGAATATTGGCGATAAACCACATCTTCCATTTAAAAAAAGGAAGAACTGATCGTTGGTGGTATATAGAGAGCGCTTCTTATGTTACCGTACTACATACTCATTGATTGTTAAATTTACTGGCATTTTAATGAAACCACTTCCGGAATTCCGGAACCAATTCTAATTCCGGACCAGTTTCGCAATTGGTTTCATTAAGGTGCCAGTAAACTCAACAATTAACTAGTATATAGTACGGTAACAAAAGAAGCGCACTCTGTATACCATCAACAAACAGTTTTTATGTCTTTTTAAATGAGATGTGGTTATTACCAATTTTCTCGGCAGAATTGTAAAGAACTGATGAAAACGCATATGTGACACCAAACAGAAGTAAGTAAATTCACCGGCGAGAGTGGAGGAATTCCCTCGTCAATAATATCGTGCTCGTTCACTAAAAAATTCCTTTCCTGATGTTTACTTTACCGTGTCGCAAAGGTGCAGTAATCGAGGGTCGTCGAAGTTGGGCCGTGAAGGAAGACTAACGGACCCGGCCCAGACCTCGCGATCCTTAAAAGTCACGCGACCAACCAACCCAGCTGCGGATGACCTTGCTCGCGACCGAAGTTCTCGCTTCGTCTCATCGGCAACTTGTGCGACCACCGCTGGTGCCTGAACGTCCTCGGGGCTAACAAACCAGGGTCGATTCCTTAGTCGCTGATGCGCGTGCCGCCGCCTAAAAGTAAGTACTCACATTACGGTAAGAAACTTGGTCATTTGGTCCAATTCTGCAAAGCTCTTTCACGAAAACAATACCAATTGATTGACCAACTATATTTGTTTGTAAATAATCAGACTCAAAATCTTGAAAATGCGCATAAATGAACCGGAATATTACCTTACGAGAACCAGTAGCCAGCCAAGGAAGATCGCACCCAGCAAGGCCACGACTGATACACCAACAACAAATGTCGTTGCCCGCGCTAAATAAAAGTTGATCAGAGTTGATCATTAGGTTACAAACAACCTCATGCACGCTCAAAATACTTCATCTACGAGTATAATATTGTGGGCGTATGTAACCAAAACGGCGTATTGATGGACATGTATTGGCCGGAGAGAGTGGTGCAATTTCGTTTAGGACCGTTATTACGTAGCCGTAAAGGATGGAGTTTTTTAGTGAAAGAAACGAGAAGAAACTACCGTACGTCCTGGTTCAGCTGGCCTTCTGCACGATTAGAAGGAATCAGTAAAAGTGCCAGTACACTTGGTATACCTGCCAAGCAGTCGCTGTTACCGAGTCCAGAGAACCCGCACAAGGGCTGATTCAGTGGTGGGTCCTGACGGTTGGGCCAGTCGACATCTTGTAAGCGGCTGACGGTACCGTCAAAGCTGTTGAAATAGAGGCTCGGCTGAAAAACGTGCAGGGAACGTGTATTTCAACATGCACGATGATTGAGGCCCAAAAAGGGGTGGCCAGGAATATAGTCCGGATCCCATGTACCAGTATGGTACCATGGTAAGTAAACCCGTAATGAAAACAACTAGCTCACCACCATTGCCTTGGAAGATCTGCTGTAGTCTCTTAACTCGACATCCACCATTCGGACGCCCTCGCTGTTGAAGCTGACTGGACCGGTGAAGATGTCCACGGTTCGGTTGTGGAATCGTCGTGCAATGCCCGACCCGTCGGTGAAATCGAACATAGGATTCTCTTCGATTGCTTCTTCTAGAATCTGAAAAATTTGTAACAATTAACGGTACAGGGATTATAGTGCCTACTATAACGTATACCGATTGTATAAACGAAACCTGACTAGTACCTTTGCGAATAGCAAAATTCCTTCGAAAGACATAACTTGCGAGTAATTGATCTACAAAATTGCAAAGCCCTTTTCCGTTCAGTTAACTTAAGTAACATCGTCAGCGGTTTGAAATCGAGGCGATGTTTGAACAAAGTGTGCCTCGTCCAATGAGCCGTACTTCGTCAAGGTCGTCATTCCACTGCCACGTGAAGTTTCCCCACGATGGGTGGGGATACGGCTCGGCGCAGATGTAAACCTGAAGCGCGAAACATCAAGGCAACACTTGTAACTTGCTACTGCATGTTTTTATTTGTGGTATAAATTGAAATAAAATTCCTTACATAATCGCCGTTGGTCATCTGAAGTTTCACGGCCTCCATCTACGAGAAATACAACTGTTGCATTTGTATATTGCAAGACTCTGCCGACTCCAATCCACCCAATTACCAAATTACTACACGCTATACTCGAGACGACTTTCCCAAAGTCTGACAGGGATAGAACCGGAATTGGGATGGCATTGGGTGTTTGGATCTAATGGGAAGGTTTTTAGTAGGAGGGACGTTAATCGTGCTAACCCCTTAGCCTCAAAGTAGCCCTCACCCCAACTGCTTTCCAAACTATACCTATGGCACAGTTAAATAGTCGAAGAATGTACGGTACCATTAATATTCGAAGCTCCCTGGTGCCGCCCAAGTAAATGACGACTGCAATGAAATCCACGACCTATTACAATCCTCCTTGTACCGCAAAATATCACATCTGATTATGAAAGACGCAAAGTACTGCAACTTACTTCGACTGCTATTCTTGACATGCAGCAGCAATTTGGCCAATTGCTCGTGGAGCTCCCCCACCGGCAAAGGAACTGCCTCGTCCGTGGTGTGATTTTTGCCGATTGAGTCAAAGTCCAGTTTGTACGGCTGTGCACCTTTCATGTCGCTACGGATGGCGGCAAACATGATGTCCCGCGTAATGTGGAACCACGGATTGGCGGAGAGGTCCAGCACAAAGGTCGTAGTGCTCCACCCGAAGGTCCGGAGGATGGTAAGTAGAAACGCCTGCAATCCGTTGGTGTCCAGCAGAGTGGACGTTACCCAGTTGGAGTTGCTATTTTTTGCCAGCAGTTTCGGCTCGATCCCTTGAATCCTTTAGAAATACACAGCTCAGGTGGCAGATTGCATTTCAGATTATTAGAGCAGTTTCTCAGTACATTACTACCAGGGGGGGGGGCGAACTTACGTGGTCATCATGAAGAGGTTCCACTCTAAAACATTTGAAAAAGACACCATTGATAAGATGGATGGAGAACTTTGTTCATTTGGATACTTCATAATACGCAACGCAGCACAATATATCAGTCGTTTATGGGAAATTATGCTTCTGTGCGGGGAAGGTAGAAATAAATGGAGGAAGCACAAATGAATGGTATGATAAGAAATACATTGAGGGGTGGTACTTACGCAATATTGGTACCGTATGCTTGCGATCTCAAGGGACACTTTTTTGCTCTACTAGTAAATTTTAATCAACCAGGGCCGTGCCTATTCAATGCCCTTCACCAAATTAGCACTGTAGGGACAAATATACCGAAGAGCACAACTGTACCATCAATCGATCGAACACAACGAGTAAGGTATACGAAATGAGCCAATCGGAGAAGAGTGAATCAGATTGAACATTCAAAAGAGTGCAGGGCCATACCGAAAGAGGCGGGGCTTAGCTGTCCCTTGAAATCGCGAGCATATTAAACTAGTACCATCGTAATAAATTTATCTGGAACAATTTTTAGATGGGGAACCCAGAATGTCTCCGCTTTATACAGGGTTCACCACAAACATTTACTTAACTTTGTATGGGTCACTAAATTTTACCGTTGCTCAAAATCCTTAAATTCTTTCAAAAATAATGTTTTTCATGTGGCGAACCCTAGAAGCTCCCCATAAAAAAATTTCATAATTCGTTGGTTTGCAACAAAGTTTCAGCCTTATCTATCACTTTTTTGTTAATTATGAACACCGAAACCAGCACACTCGGTTTCTACCGTAACCCCTCAAAGTTGAGTAAGTGTTTGCGGTGGACCCTGCATTTTATTAATAGAGCTATAATTATGATGATTCTGTTTTTCCTGATTTCGACACTACTGTTGAGTTTTGGAACCTTTTGAAGTACGACTACGGAAATGGCTTGAAGTTGGAGTTATTGGCATTACTGGAATTATTGTATTGCTGGCATAACTCCATAACTCAAAACCTACACACTTTACCTGTATGTGCCACAAGGGCATAGCTCCAGTAACTCCAAAAACTTCAAGAGCTTCATAACTTCGAGCCCTGCACCTCATAATGCACCATGCCAATACTTACAATTCAGGACCTTCGTTTCAACACACTTGAATTATTATAAGTGACCATGTGTGCCCTATGGGCATGTACAAAAACTTGCCGCTGAAAATTTCTACAAGCCTTGTACCATAAGCATAACTCGCCAAGTCTCGATTTTGACTGTAAAAACTTCGATTTTGGGAAATGGTCTAAATTTGAAGAATTTTGAAACTGCTCTTCTCAAAATTCAATTTAAAATCGACTGGCATCAGCAGATTTTTTTGGACGTCAAGAGGTGGAGCTAGCAATTATTGTCGAGCCCGACCGGAAATTTACGAGTGATCATGATATTCCAAAATGAAGCACAGCTCCGCTCCCTGGCATCCAAAAAAGATTCTGCCAGTACCAAAACGATGTGAAATTGATTTTTAAGAGTGTTATTATTAAAATTCGTTAAATTAAATTAATGTTGCACGGAAAATGAACTTTCTTAAGATATTATACGTCTGAATTTTGTCACTTCCTTAACTGGCTTGGCAGTTACAAAGATGTCCACAATTTCTAACCCTGCGGAAAAGGGCGTAAAAAAGCACACATGCTTACCGACTGCGACGTTGTTCAACTCGACCTGCTCACTGCAAGGTGCAATGCATCAACATAAGAGACATTAGTATATTTGACCAATAACCAGTTGTGAGCTTTCCACCTTTGTTTGGAACTTATCTGAAAAAATGAGGGCCGTCACATTGGGCGAGGTACGCCGGGTGTAGTAGTACTCGGAGACCTCGTAGACCGCAGCAGCCCCCATGTCCAGGCAAGTCTCAATATTAGGATCAGTGACATATTTGATGGTGACATTCAGCCGGGGATATTGCCGATTGATGATGCTGACTGCACTGTTGTAGGCCAACGCCTGCCATGGAAAGGACGTCTGTATGCTGGTGGGACTGATCACGCTGAAGCAGATGATTTCTACGCTAATGATGCTGGCGGTGTTGTCCCATGAGTGCTGTTGTTCGGTCACTGCAGCGGTGCCACAGATTATGAGAGTATGGATGATGTGAGTCACCAGAGAGACCTTCCAGAACATTTTGCAAAGGCTACAAAAATGAAAAAATAATAAATGTTAAGAGCAGTATTAAAAGAATCAAAGTATAGTAAAAGAAATCAGCAGCATACTAGCTGATTTGTCAGACTTTGTTGTGTGGGTGTGTGTGTGTGGGTATGACGTGTGTGTATGGTGTGTATGTGTGTGTGTGAACCACAGGTGTAAACCACAGGTGTAACCACAGGTGTGGCTCAGCCAGTCAGCCGGAAGCGCTGGACTTTGGCTGACTGATTGACATATTGAATTCATTAGTACCCAGCTCCTGCTGTGTGTGTATGCTGCTGAAATTATTTGCGGTTCTCACCTCGTTTGGTACCAGGAGTTAGGAAAAGGACAAAAGCATTATTAAGTACCACAGAATATATATGAAATCATATTGCCTTACTAATTTAAACTAAATATAAGTACACCATAACAACGTAGCAAGAGCCGACACCAAGCATCCAAACCTTCAAAGAAGCGTAGTACACTTGATTCATAGGTTAACTGGCACCATAAAAGAGGGATAAAGCATCTGGATGTTGTCAATGATCATTGCTCTTTACAGCGCGTTTAAGGCTGACGCCATAAACCTAAGCGAAACTCCGCTCATGCGCAATTTTTATTATTTGTCAGTTGTAAGTTACGACTACGCTACTACTACGGCATGTTGCTTCAACCTCCCTAGAGATTTAGCCGACGCTACGCATATTCTCGAGCGCACTTCCATTATGATTAAATTGCACTTCGGGTGATAACGGATTCGTTATCTCCCAAGTCACAACCGTACGCTCATCAACAGGGGCACTAAAGATGCCGCAATTCGGATTCGGGAGGGATCTTAAGTTACACACCTCAAGCAATCCCCCAAACTGTGCATTCGCTGTCGAAGCACATGTTCTGTACACGCTGAAAAGTTGAATAGTCGTTCTAGAATGCAACACAGCTCGCACCTGTTATAGCCGTATGACCTGCATGCACTTGCCAGACAATACCTATGCAAACGACGAGAACTATTAAAAATGGATTTGTGTCCAAGAAGGGGGGGGGGTTGCGAAAACTAGGATAACTCGCACCAAATGGAGGAAGGACGTAAAATGACATTTTCGCAAAATATTTATGCATTAAACTCCGATCCACTAAGATGTCAAACATTTCACGGATCATTCACTCCTGTTGTTCTGAATTTCGGAAACATTTAGATAGTGAACTTGTGATACTATATGCAGACACTGATCGGTTCGCATTTCTCCGTCTGCCATTTGCGCAGCAGTTTTAAGTTTTGCGTCACCGATTGAGCGGACAATCAGAGCCATAGACGGCTGTGATTCGAACATTTATCAAAACATCATCCTGGAATTTGGTGGCTTCTTATCTCTTCCAACAAATCAACTGAACATGGACGGCCAAAACGTTTACCGTTTTAAAATGTTTACATTAGTTTGTGCTAGCCCCGCCATTTTACTTTTAACCGGTGCGTTCTATCTTACTTACATTCAGGACGCGTTGTCGTATTATGAAATTTTTATGATTTCGTCGACCAACCGTCGTGTCAACCCACAGCTCTCCACCTTAGTTGACCTTCCGTATGGCGTGATCAGCCTCCGTGGACTGTTGGTTCTCACACTGTTTTTCTACAAATGTCACTCGGGGCATGAGTTGGCCCGGCAGATCCAGATCCTGTTGCTCCTGGCACGCACCGTCACAGCAATCAATCATCTCCCTCGTAAAGTCATGACGTATTTTTCAAGATCCTTCCTTTTCCTCACTGCTGGTGGGCATGTGATTTCGGAAGCAGTGGATAGTGCTACACGTGTGAACCGGCAATCCCTCTGCCACCCATCCGGCGTTCTCGGCGATTTCGGCGGTACCGGTGCCCAAGGGGGCTTATGCATGGCCATTCGTCACCCTGTACTTTTGTTTTTCCATCGTACCCTTTGTTCTATCCCAGCAGGTCTAGGTCTGCGCAATCATTCTTGCGAGGCGTCTGCACAAGGTCCTCGCTACCTTGGAGCAGGAGCTGTTGAGCAAAAGTAGACGGTGGGAGCAATCTGCTCACCCATCCAGTCTAGACAGGATGGCTAGAAAGGTTGCCACGTGGAAGTACCTTTATGTCCGAACAGTTTTGATGGTGCAGGCGATAAATCAGTTCTTTGGCGAGATTTTCCTGGTGACGTACCTTTTAGACGTGCGTGCTTGCTGCGGTGTGTTTCGCAACTGAGTTGATCTGTGAGGAGACAGATCGTTCTCTCTTGTTCTATTTTGTTTGGCCCGGGAGTTCGTATTGTTTGGTGCGTGCGCGATGCTCTTGCCGCTTCCATTCGTGCTCCTGAACAGCCAGGTACCTAATTCCTAGTTGCAGCGCTGTACGCCTATATACCAGTTGGTGTCGCAAGGTTCCTACTAATTTCTGTTTTAATCTAAGGGTTGCCGCTTAGCTGATGCAATCCATGCCCTGTTGAACCGTTTTTGTGAGAGCAATTCAGCAGAAGAACTGGGAAATTTAGTAAGCTATGCTACGTTCATAGTCCGTGTCAGATTGCCAGAAAGCCACATAGGTAAATCCCGCCCCCTTTGCCAGGACGACTATGAACATCTTTCTAACAATGTCAGAAGGACCGTCTAAATCAGTTATATATATTTTATGGCGTGGTCTGACAAGAATTGTTTAAAATGCCACAGCGGATGATCTGGCATTTTTTCGTCTGGGATCTGACTTCGACTACAGTATTGCAAACGTTTCTCCCTTCAACACAAGAAAATGCCTTCCACTCAACCGCACACACGGGAGAAAACGTCACAAATATTTGCAACACTAGCCCACTACAAATAGATCAGCAAGAAGCTCTCCTTAACTATCACACTGTTCAGATCCTCAACAATAAGACAACAAAATGGCCCAGATTTAGACACTTCTAAATCGAGACCGATACAGACACAAAACGTGAGCTATTCCATACATCCTACCGATCGCAATTGAAGAACCGTGAGCACAGATTTATGAGAAGACAACGAACAGAAACAACTGCACAAAACGAGCGAAACAGCCGCTGAGTAGGCAAACGGTAAACTATCCGATATCTATCTCCTGGTGGTCAGACAACGCAGACAAGAATACAGTCACAGACAAAGCGTTCTTTACATGAAAAACCCAGAGAACAGATTCAGAACAACCTCAAAATGAATAAAAAAAAGGTGCCGCCACAAAACAAAGCGCGAGCACCAGAAAAAAAGCCAAAATAACTAGTGGTCATGCGCAAAGAGGCGGGGCCATAAATTTTCACAATGCGGTATGAACGTAGTATTAGGCAAAGGACTTCTTGTTTAAAGAGGAAGGGAAACTCCCACCACAGCACTTGGCCCGTTACAAATGGAATGTGTGTAATCATGCCACGTAAAGCTATACCGTATAGCACGCATCATAAAACGTATAAAAGTCAATATCGAATTTGAGAAAATAGCTGTTGTAATAACAAGAAGCATAAAAAAGCAAGATCAAACCTTTGAGCGTAAGAAAACCTGAGAACGAGCACGACTTACAATAAGAGCTAGCTGAATTACGACTAATCTTCTTTCTCAATTTGGGAGGAAACTATTCGAAGTAAAATCAAAAAAGGCAGGAAACGAACACTCCTCACAATCACAGGCTGCGGCATTTGGTCAGCCATCACCGGCCATCGGGGGTTGGCCAGCTGCCTTATAGGCCAGATACGCTTCATGTGTCTCAAAAACCCCCAGCACATTAGCTGCCATATCGAAGACATCGATCCCATCAAAATAAGGTTCTTCAGGATCACGTGAGCAGTAAAAAGTGTCACTAGCTTTCTCCAAACGTAGTAGGACATTTTCACCGTCCACCACCTTGGCGAAAACAACGCCGCTGTCATTTCCGACAGTACTATTTTTAAACGGATGAGCGATCCGCAACTCCAATTGAAAGGTCTTGGACGGGGCAGCCTCGTCCACTGCGCACACACCCAAAGACACCATCCAAGGGCAATTGAGTAGTAGTCCACTCTCAATCGGCAGGGCCTCCACTAACGGCTGTCCCTTATAGGATTCAAATGCAGTATCACCAAATGCCACGGAAACCATTGTTGCGCTGTCGCGCAGCTTGTCCATGACAAACCGGCAAGACAGCGGCGCGTAATCCAACTTTAGCTCCAAGGTAACGGCCCCGTCTCCTCCGTGCACGGTATCCCAATTCCGTTCATCGTCATCGTCATCGTCATCGTCATCATCATCATTATCGCTATCAGGGATCAAGCCCGTCACAGCCAGTACATGGCGCAGATTTATGACGAGGAAACTGCGCTGCGATGATGCCACAAGTCGGTCTTCTGTGCGAAAGGGAATGGGGGACGGAAGGAATGGCGCGTCGGGCTTTCTAAACAGGAACTGGTACAGCTGGGCCAGCTCGTCGCCCACTAACACTTGATCCTGCAAGCACATTCGAGAAGTTAAAATACTGATGGAGTGGCTATTTTACCCCGATTTGGGGCCCAATAGAACCCCGGTCCCGACGTACGGACGGACGTCGTCCGTCATGAAAATCAATTATCACGGATTGCTGGGACGACGGCCTTTTCAAAACGATGGCCGGTTTTTTTAATTACCTCATTCAAACTGCTAATTGCGAAACTCTTAATACATACTGGGAGCGGGGCTGTTCGCGATAATCGCGTAAGAACCGACCCGAAAATCATAATTTGTCTGAGTTTGACTTAACAGTCGGAAGCTACGCCATTGCACATGCTATTGATTCCACATAACCCTCAAAGGCGCAACGGGAATTGAGTACTGGTACTTTGATCCTCGAGTTCAGACTTCCACTTGAAAGTTTGAATCCTCCAACAGAATACTCAAAATCAAGCATTACCATGGGACTTCCATGAAACGGATTGGTCGCCCAACATGCTGTTTCAATGCTCTCTCATTAGTTTTTTACGGAATATTTAAACTGAAAATTTAAACATTTGAAAATTTGAACGTTTAAACTGATGAAAACGTTTGAAAATTGATTTTAAAGAAAAACTCCTTAACTCTTGATTAAAAACTCACAAGGGAACTACTCCACTATCCGGTACGATACCTTCCACTTCTGTTTGGCCTTAATATGTCTGTATTTGAATACTACTGAAAAGCTCAATGAGAAAAGCTTCCGAATTTCAGATCTAATTTTTAGGACTTCAAATCTGTCAAAAACGGATACAGATGCTACCACTTCAAATGGTCGACAAGTGATTGAGTGTTATTGTCTGTTTTGTGCGTCTGGCGGCCATGGGTAAGAACGTTACGTCAAAGATTGAAATCAAAGGTTGAATTCCCTTGCCTTCTCAGGTCCGTTGGCAATGTCAACCGGTTTCATCAGCCGAAGTCGAACACAGCCACGCACCAACTCGCTAATATTCCTCAGCTGGTCCCCATCCTCGTTGGAATAATTGGCCATCCCCCACCTGGAATGGTTGGGAAAAAGCAGTTTACGGGCCGACCGGTCAGAGAACCCTGTCAGTAATAAATTGTACCAACGACACAATGTCTCTCTTTATGTGCAGTACGGTAGTATAGTTAACAGAGTTCACTATGACGGTCGGTACGTACAATGCATGTCACTTACCTATGCACTGCCTCGTACACCCGATTCTCCGAGGCAATAGCGAAATCATTTCGCTTCAGAATCTCCCGGAGTAGGTTAAACGGCACGCTGAGAAATTGGGTACAGGATAGGGCCTCACTAGCCCGACTGCAGATGAAGCGGAGCGCCACCTCCGCGATCTGATCTTCTTTTGCTATTTCTCTCGCCTGCCATTGAGGAACGCAACACTAAAGGGCTATAATTACGGTACGTGTACTGTTGCTTAAATCACCGTAGGAAAATTAAATTAAGAATTAAATTAATCTAAAATAATATGAACCATCCGTCAAGCTTGTAAGTGAGACATCGGAGAAGTAAAAATGAGTCATCATTACTGGTAGCAATATTTGAAACACAAATTGCAATTGCAAGTTACTATACCCTTTTATTAACTTTATAGCACAAATCTACTTTTTAAATACAGTGCCCCGCAATGTAGAAAACACGCGGTTGTTAAAATCCGACAAACATTTTCAAGCGCATGTTTACGAGCATGGACGTGTACAGCGTATTTTCGTGTCGTACCTTGAAAAGAATAGACCAGGCATCATCTATCTTCAGCTCGGCTTGCAGAAACAGGCGGCAGCGGTGGACAAGCTGCTTGATGAGATACTTTTTGGCGCAATATATGGTCTCCATGACATTTTCCATTGTCAAACCCGTGACATCTTCGCTGTATAGATATCTGCAAAATTAACTATTTGTTCAGAACCCTATGATACCATACTAAAAAAACAGCGTGTATAAATATTAATATCTCATCTCACGTAATCTCGCACAAATCAATGGACCAGCCGCGCATCCGGACTGCATCGGGCTTACAACACTAGCGTTCGATGAATATCATTCGAGAAAAGAAATTAGTCTACAGTAAATACTAAATAATAAAATCGACTACACAACACGTCGGCCCACAATTGGGTATAGTGTGTGTGAGAGAGAGAATCAAGGTAATTCAACGCGGTTTTCTAGACATAATTAGAAATGAATAGAAAAATCAAGTGGTTCGTTAATCCACTAATCAATCAAGACTGTTAAGAGAAGTCCCCAAAACCCTCAAGCGCAGCTGGGACTTGAAATCACCCATCAGTTTAAGACTTCTGCATTATCTCATAGCGCAGCCGCAGCGCTCAAACTATATTTGAGTTGACGTTAGTGTCACCTTATCATAATCCAGAAAGCTTCCGGCTCAACGTCGGGCACAGGTATGATGCCAACCTGCTCTCGGAGATTCCCGTAGAACATGGCGTGGAAGACGATGCTTCCCATCGCCAGAACAAGTCTGAAACATAATTTACATGGTAAATTTTAATCCGCACGGGTTGTCTCTCATGCGAGCGCCGACGGCCGACGAAACCGTAATATTAGGCCCTTACTGACCGGTGAGCGGAAATATTTTCCACCGTTGCAGTACTTGCCGGCGTCCCAACTTTGAAGATGATGTCTGTCGGAATGGATGTGGTATTCTCTAGCAGATACTTTGTTCGCTTCCGGATGTGCTTCGAGTCTTGCCAAGTCTTAGTGCCAGCCATGTTATTTCCGGTAAGTATGGCTACATTCGACAGAAAAAAGAAACGGTTTTGGAAAAAGATAAAACAGAACGAGAGATCGGCGTTAAACTGTGAAGCTCAGTGGAAAACTGAAATTCACCATATGAAGATGAGACAGCACAGCTCACACGTTTTAAATACCATGTACTTAACCATGAGTCATGATAACAACGTTACGATATGAGAGGTACTACCACGATTATTGTTGTTTAAATTTATTTAAAATAATTTTTAAAATGGCCAAAAACGGCCTTTTCATTTTAAATAAAATTGATTTTAATTTTATTTAAAATCGAGGTAGAAAACGTGCCGATTTTTAATTTCTCGCATTCTCTCGGTATTCTCGCATATCGAAAACATTTTCGACACAAACCGGGCACTTCGTCGGAACCCTCCAAAGTAATCCACAAGTGTCTCAGACAGCTCGCATCGACCACTGTAGAAAAGGCTGCTCGAACCGCCTACATGAGTGCCTGTCTGGCTTAAATGTTCATCTGCCTATCTGCCTGAATGTCTGTTTGTGTATTTGCCTTTCTGCCTACATGTACGTGCTCAGCCGTGCTGTCTACGTGAACGTCTCTCTGCATTCCTGCATTGGTGTCTGCCAACCTGTTTTCCTGTTTGCCAATTGCCATTGATTCTGGATAATATTTTTGATCGGAAACCTTTAGTTGTATTCAAACATCGATATTCCCATCGACAAATTGTATTGAGCAATCAAAATGCCCTATCTCCGCCTCCAACTTCGGACCAAAATTCTGCTACTGCCAAGATGTTCAAAAAAATATTGTTGCTTACAAACGGCCCAATTTATCGAAATCTAAGTATTTCTCATCGGTTGAATGACCGTCCGGATAATCAAAATGCTTGAACCCTGACGTTGGATCAAAATTCTGCTTATGCCAATCGATTATGGTTATTTTCAATGTCAATCCAAATACGGTCCCGAAACAAGAACTTAACCGGACTGGTAGCCTAACCCCCTCCCCCCTTTCCCTTTCTTGTCCCCTCCCACTTTCGTTTTTTTTATCTTGACCGTTGTTCCTTAACTTGATAAATTGAAAATTAATTTTTTTAGAATCCTTTAAGTTTCCTCACAAGAAAATTGAAACCCCTAATACTGGACCCTGCCTGCACGAGTGTTAAGCCCTTGAGTTTTGGTCATAGCATTTACTTGACCAATGTCCAACCGTCGGGGTTTTATATATGGAAATTGAGGAACAGATGTGCTTTCCAAAATTATCAAGTTTGTTATAGTCACTCAAAGGGACATTGGTTAGCACTCGAAAAACCAAACATGGCCAAAAAGGGGGAAGGGGAAGGGGGGACTTGTAGGCTATGCCTCTTTTGGCAGGTTCTTGCCCCTCCCCTCTTTTGCCGGGTCCCCAATTTTTTTTCAGTCTTTACTTTAAAAGTGGTACATAATTGAGATGTGTCATTTTGGCAAAGTAAACAACAGCCCTGGCACACCACTGATTGTTCACTTGAAGAAATAATTCCTTCGAGGGTGTTAATCCAGTGTTTGTACAAAATTCGCTTTTGTTCGCCCAATAAAAGCAGTCCCCTTTGTTTAAGAGATATTATGCTCACAGAATATGCTGTTCGCTGAAGAATATGAGTGTTCGTGTAAAGAAAGGTCGGTTCGTTTAGATAAGTATTCTGTTCGCATAAGGAAACAATTGTTCGCAAAGTGGAATTTTTATAAAAACAATCATTTTATTTCTGCGGGGCCACGTCCGAGACGGGAAATCTTCCGCGTTGATCATTCTGAATTTTTTTTGTAAAATTTCCCATATTTGCGATGGATGAAACGGGCCTGCGTCGACGGAAACTCGCGGAGGAATCGTCCTTGTCACCCACCAAGGACGCCGTTAAAACCATCGCGGCTTTGGACGTTTTCCCAAAAGTGCCACATTATTTTGCGATTGTTTTCCGTGATATCTAGTGTGTCTGACATAGAAGTAAATTTCTCTGTCTCGTTTCAGGTCCCTTCTGACTTCAAGAAGCCCACAAATTGCGGCGCGGCCTGTGAGTTTGTTCTGCTTGTGCCGTCGTTCATTGATTGATTGATTTATGGAGTGCTTTCAGCTCTGTAGTTTTATCATTTGATTTAGGCTTTGATTGGTTGATTGATGATTTTAATTTCCCGAAATTTTAGTATTTTCAAATTAGGTCGCTTGATTGATTTAGCGATTCAGTTCTTGTTTCCAATATTTTTTCCTTAGTGCGGTCCTGCTCCTTCGTAACTGCTGATTTACTTTGTTGTTATTTGCAGTGACGTTTATTTGCGCGGCAGTTTGCATCCTGTTAATCGTGATGGAATTCTTCCATTACCGGCAAGCAAATTTGGAATTTTCCTATTCAGTGGATAAAGATCACAGCTCGAAACTTCCGGTGGCGATCGATATTACCGTCGCTATGCCGTGTGAAGGTGACTTTCACTTCCATAACGCTTTGTCGGTCCTTTTGTTTTCAAATTCGTAGCCGAAGCGAACTGTTGCAACAAAGCAGTTATTTTGTAAGGCGCGTCTCCGGTCGATTGATTGATTGGCGGATTTGACTGGCGATGTTTTGATTAGCTTTATTTGTAAGAGTTTATTCCCCTTAGTGTTCTTTAACATGTATAAGAGACACTTTGAATGACCAGAAAGCTGCTTTTGATTTTAAATACAATACCTTTTCATTTTCTTTTAAGTTAAAACACACGTCGATATTTGAAGGCATATTTTTACTCAAATCACTCAATCTACTTTAAATATTAATATTAGGTTATTATATTTAGATTTATTTGAAATGCTGAAAATGTGGCTTTTATTTTAAGTAAAATATGTTTCTTATGTAAAAAAACCTGGTCAGCGTATTTTTGTTTACTTATTTAACATTTTTTTCACTTCAAACACGAAATTTAACTAACACTAATTCTCGTCGACCGGAATAATGGCTCAGTATTATCATTTTTTGTACAATAATTTTTTTAGTTTTTAATTTCCAATTTTCTGTTGATCAATCGTCGAGCATATGTTGCAAGAATTTCACATCCGTTCTTCTCGGAGAATCATTTCGCTTCTAAAACGTTCCGATTTTTCCAAATCCCTTTTTTTCCATCAATTTATTAAGAATCTAATCTCATCTCTCGTATATGCTGCAATTGTTTTGCGCTTTTTTTATCGCTTCATGTTTCTGTTCTAGCGATCGGTGCGGATATTGTGGACTTGGTCAACGAACAAGTCGACATCGACGTGGGACTCAACGAAGAACCCGCATACTTTGCCCTCTCACCGGAGGACGAACACAATTTTCAAATGCGGCGGCAAATGAACGCTTACATAGCGGAGGAATACCACGCCCTGCATCGGTACTTATGGACCACGGGGCACCGCAGCTCCTGGGCCGATCCTGCGCCGAGGAAGCTTGTCTTGCGTGGAAACACCCGGCCCGATGCTTGTCGTTTCTACGGACTGGTGCATGTCAATAAAATGGCTGGAAATTTTCACGTGCTCGCTGGAAAGTAAGGAAAAGACTCGTGAATGGCAGAAAACGATATTCTCTCTCTATTCCGGCATTTAATGTAGAACGATGATCATTGCAGAGCGTTACACGGAGCTGATATTCATGCCCACATCAGTTTTTTTGTCTCCGAAGCAGGTAGGATACATACACCTTCAGACGGGCACTCATGTAGAGAGAGAGACAGGCCTACCGACAAATAGAGCGACCATCCACAGACAGTAAAGCAAGCAAGCAAGCAAGCAAGCAAACAGACAGACAGACAGACAGACAGACA
>LRSR01002323.1:0-11667 GCA_001579985.1 Hypsibius dujardini
GACCAATGGTCGTCTTGAAAGTGTCATTAGCAGTTGACTCCCACACCGGCAGAAACGGTCGTTAAGAACCCATCAGTGGAAAAATGGGAGTGAGTTTCTTTGCTATCTGGCGCCGAGAGTTTTTCCCGAACGATCATCGTGTGGTCTGATGGCAAGTGGCAAGGAAGAGGACGATCGTCTGGATCATTTATCATTTTGCGCATTTTTCCTTCTCCGCCTTGACCAGCAGTCAGTTGTCTGAGTTATTTCTTCGGTTGTCTGGATCTCATTAGGTTTGACTCGGACGACTTCCTTTCTGTCGCCATCTTCGTATCCTGTTCTGTGGATGATTTTGTTCGACAACATGGAGGGACCTAAGGGATTGCAGCTGGTTGTGTTTGTCGGTGTGTGTCTGACTGTGGCCGGAATTAGCGGAGCCCCGGTGGACTTGCCGGTACAGGTGAAGGGCCGCACGGCGTTGTGTCCGTCGGATCAATTCTGGAGCAACGGGACGTGCAATCAGTGCTCGGTTTGTCCGACGGATTCCCTCATGGAGACGTATAAACAGTGTACCGAAACGGAGGACACAACTTGCCATTGCACAAGGTAAAGAAGATTGGGATCGGACCGCACAATGTTTGTGTCTTCTTCTGTTTGTCTGCCTGCCTGCCTGCCTGTCTGCCTGCCTGCCTGCCTGCCTGTCTGCCTGTCTGCCTGTCTGCCTGTCTGTCTGTCTGCCTGTCTGTCTGTCTGTTTGTTTACCTGTCTGTCTGTCTGTCTGTCTGTCTGCCTGTCTGAAGATTTTCATCTTGTCCACTGTCACATTTACCAATGCATGTCTATCTGCGGATTTCACTAGCGATCTCAGCGGTACCGGTTCTACGCCTTCGTCTGTCAGTCAATAAACAGTTTTGTCTGAACTTTCAGCGGATCCTACTTGGAAAGTCTGGACAATCAGTGCCGCAAATGTCTGGACTGCCCGATTGGCCAAAACGTCACCAGCGCCTGCTCCGCCACCATGGACACCCAGTGTTCGGCATGCCCGGAAGGAACGTTTCACAACATCACTGCACGGCGTTGCCAGACATGCAAACAGTGCGCCGCCGGCGAATTCGTTCTGAAAACCTGCACTCCCATTTTTGAGACTCTTTGCATGGGTACGTCATCAGGAGTTTTTCAATCCATTTTAGATGGTTTACTACGTATAGGCACACAGACATATAGACAGACAAACAAATACATGGTAGACATGCAGAAAGATAGACACATAAGTTTACAGACAGTCAGACAAATGGATAGACAAGCAGACAGACAGACAGACAGACAGCAGACAGACAGACAGACAGACAGACCGACAGAGAGACAGAGAGACAGACAGTCCCACGAATGGATAGGCAGACAGACAAACAGACAGACCGACAGAGAGACAGAGAGACAGACAGTCAGACGAATGGATAGGCAGGCAGACAGACAAACGGACATGCAGAGTGTTATAGAGTGTCCTCAATTTTTCTTACAGCGCAATTTACATTTCATCAAACTACTTCCAAAATGGGCCGCCGGCGTGCGGACCCTCCCCACAGACAAGCGCCTCAACCTCGACGGGATCTCCATCAATCCTCCGTTTCCAGACCGGAAAACTCATCCGCCATTGATTCTTCTTGGCACAAGGAATCTAACTCCGATCCGTTGGTCTACGGCGGCTTGGCGCTCATTATTTTCGGTAAGATCTTATACAGTCAGGCAAACAGCCAGAGATGTGAGATCTTCCTTAATGTCTTTTGGGCGTATCCGTTTCCTCGGGAGGGGAAAGAAAGAAACGGATATGCCGGACCATAAATATTTCAAGGTGATCCGCTGTGGCGCGGCCACAGACAGCAATGTATATGATCGTGATGACCATTAGTCCAGTGACCCTAATGACCTGGTCATTAATCATACTGTCCCCTTCTCGTCTGCATACTGGGCCCCCTTTTCCCACCTGTTGGATTTTGGTCTTAAGTCTTCCTAAGACATCACATGAACATACAGCCACCGAGAAAAAGAAGCTGCTTTCGATAAATAAAATTAACACTGCACATTCAATACTGTCTGTCTGCAAATGAGTGACTGCTGTCTGTCTGTAAATGAGTGACTGTCTGTCTGTATATGAGTGACTGTCTGTCTGTAAATGAGTGACTGCCTGTCTGTATATGAGTGACTACTGTCTGTCTGTTAATGAATGACTGTCTGTCTGTCTGTAAATGAGTGACTGTCTGTCTGTCTGTAAATGAGTGACTGTCTGTCTGTCTGTAAATGAGTGACTACTGTCTGTCTGTTAATGAGGGACTGTCTGTCTGTCTGTAAATGAGTGACTGCTGTCTGTCTGTAAATGAGGGACTGTCTGTCTGTCTGTAAATGAGGGACTACTGTCTGTCTGTAAATGAGTGACTGTCTGTCTGTAAATGAGGGACTGTCTGTCTGTCTGTAAATGAGTGACTGCTGTCTGTCTGTAAATGAGTGACTGTCTGTCTGTAAATGAGTGACTGCTGTCTGTAAATGAGTGACTGTCTGTCTGTCTGTAAATGAGTGACTGTCTGTCTGTCTGTAAATGAGGGACTGCTGTCTGTCTGTAAATGAGTGACTGCTGTCTGTCTGTAAATGAGTGACTGTCTGTCTGTCTGTAAATGAGGGACTGCCTGTCTGTATATGAGTGACTGTCTGTCTGTAAATGAGTGACTGTCTGTCTGTCTGTAAATGAGGGACTGCTGTCTGTCTGTAAATGAGTAGCGACTTTTCCGCAAACTGACTATTGATATATACTTTACTGAAACATGCTAATTTCTTTCCAGTTGTGGCTGTTTACACGATCCGTCAGATCTATAAAAGCCAGGATTTTTCCTGGTCCTGTCCGGACTGTTTGGGCTGCAGTGACACCGTCAAGGAGTCCTCCCCCGTGAAGGCCACACCTACCGTGCCTGCTCCACAACATCCCCAGCAGCAGCCGCTAATTTATCGCAATTCCCTGCTGACGGTCGGCGGACCCGGACCTAATCTGAACCTCCTCCCACCACCAGCCTGGATGAACTGCGGAGGATACGCTATGCAGCCGTTGATTGCGGGCCAACCTCCTGTTCCTTTGCTGGGTACGGTGGAGCAGCAGCCGCAGGGAGGAAGATCGCGGCTGTGTTCCACAAGTTCAGCGTACCGCGGCAGTCAGGCACACGCCGTCGTATAACTGCTGTTGATGATTGCCTTCGTATTAGACGCTGTCGATTGTTGCGTCAATTTTGCCACTCTCCATGAATGTGATAATAATGATTTCTCGTAACTATTTAACGTCTTTACCGTGGAAGAAAAAGCTTTTTTAGTTGTGAAGAGTCGCCGTGTCTCAAGCGGGCGATATAAAGATAAAGTTCTAAGGAAATGTATCCTGAGCCGTCTACACGCACACCACCGGTCTTTGCTCTGAGGACAATACAACTTAGAATCAGGCAGACAATTATATATATAGACAGACAGATAGGCAGACAAACTTTCTCATGAATTTACAGACACAACATTGGCCTTGATCTGTAGGCAATACAGCTTCGAATCAGGCAGACAAACAAACAGGCAGACAGGTAGACAGACAGACAGACAGACATCTAGACAGACAGGCAGACAGGTAGCCAGACAGACATCTAGACAGACAGACAGACATCTAGACAGACAGGCAGACAGGTTGACAGGTAGACAGACAGACAGACAGACAGACAGACAAACAGACATCTAAACGAAAATACAGACAAACAGACAGGCAGACAGACATCTAGACGGAGATACAGGCAAACAGACAGACATCTAGACAGAGATACAGACAAACGTTCGCATCAGCCTATAGGCTGTGTCTAGACACACCACCGGTCTTCGATCTGCACACTGCAGACAATACAGCTAGGAAACAGGAAGATAGTTGAGGTCTCCAGACAGGCATTTAGGTATACAGAATGACAGAGAGAGCCCAACAGATAATAACGCAGATTGTTATGCAGACAAACATGGAAATGGACAGACACGCAAGCCAATGTCTGCTCCAAGTTCAGAATAAATGACCCCCGATTGCCTCCAAAGAGATTTGCGATCCTACCGAGGCACGACACTTCAGAGCGAAGAAGGTGATCCACTGTCCAGCCAAACAATCCGTCTGAGACCCAAATTTACAGACACGTGACTGGTGACACGTGACTGGTTTTCTTGCGAAAACTGCTTTGAAAAAGGCCCCGACAAAAATACAACGGGTTGATACGAGTCGAGTACATGTAATTGACTCGGGATGTATTCCTACTACGAGAATATCCATATTTTTTTGGGAGCACCAGAAAAAAAAGAAAATGAGGAGCTTCTAGCAAGAAATCGACCAGGACAAAAGATCAAGACGCACTTTTTAAGAAGCCCCTTCCGAAGCAACCTGATACTCTCCAGGCACATAAAACGGCCCATCCTGCACAAACTCCCGCAGCCGGACAATCGTCACACTGTCCAACACTTCCGCCAGCGCCGCGGACTCTGTCACCGCCTTGACCACGTCAAACTTGAGCTCCTTAATCTCTTTGTCGGTCTCGGACTTGCGGTTCATCAGATACTCCAAAAACCCCGGCTCCGCTCGAAACACCTCCAGACCCCAGCGCTGCTCGGCCAGGGAGCGGAAGACCGCCATGACGGGGATTTTGACGTCTTTGAATGGGTTTCGCACTTTCTGGAATAGCGCCGTGAACAAACCCCGTCCGGCGGTGGTGAACCAAGCCTGGTTGATGGATTGCAACTCCGCGTCCGATTCGGGAGTGGTCAGGGGTTGGACGCGTCGAACGAGGAGGGCGAAGCAGCGGAGACAGGCGTCGTCCATGGGATCTTGCGTGATGGTGCCGGAAAGGCGCTTGCCCATGAATTCGAGGATGGGTGTCATGAAGGGCTTTCCATTGCCTTCCCCTAGAAGTACAAATCGTGTCGAATGTCTGTGTGTCTGTGTGTGACTCTGTCTGTCTGCCTGTCTGTCTGTCTGTCTGTCTGTCTGTCTGTCTGTCTGCCTGTCTGCCTGCCTGCCTGCCTGCCTGCCTGCCTGCCTGCCTGCCTAGTTGCGTGTCTGTCCATCCATACCTTCGGCGACAATGAGGTTGTGGAGGTAGCGTTTCCCGGCGTGGCTTTGACTGGCCAGCTGACTAATATACTCCAGAGCGGCCGCACCGGAATGGCCACCCTGTTGGAGGATCAAGTCACGAGCAACGTGGGTGACTTTCTCGCGTTTCAGGATGCAATATTCGGGATGCTTTATGGCAAGGCTGATGTACAACCGGAAGAGGTAGGGGGCGAAGTATTCCAGTTCGCTGGAGTCTTTCTTGGCAACGAGGAGGTCTTCTGCGATTCGCATTCCACCTGAAAAGGAAACAGGTAGGAAACTACTGGCAGCGACAGCAGTAGTACACGGACCAGGCGAGAGAAACAAGACAGACAGACAGACAGACAGACAGACAGACAAGACAGACAGACAGACAGACAGACAGACAGACAGACAGAAATACCAGATTCTTCCAACAGGTCAAGTCCAACGGGATGATCAGCAAACTCAGCGATCGCTTCACAGTTATTCGCCAGTGCCAAGAGATCCATTGTCTGGAAGGAGGCAAACAGCTTCTCCATCAGTCCCAACTGGAGCACATCTCCCACCGTCCCCAAGTGCTGCGCCAGCACAATCTTCACAAAGTCAAAGATCCTGAACTTGACCATTTCCGTCCGGCCGCCAAAAGTCGGCTGATCGATGATGCTGACCAGCTTCCGGGCGTACTCGAAGCCTGGATGCAGGATGTTGGTGATGTTAAAGTGCTTCACCAGGGCGAGGCTAGCATCGGAAGCTGCCTTGGCGATGCCGGAATCGTCTTCTCGGAAACCCTCCAGCAGGAAGATGATAACGGGCAGAAAGTGAGCGAGGACTTCGGGCGTGATGGGGAGCTGCTTCCGGAGGTCGCCGAGTTTGTAGTAACCGTAGGCGCGAATTCGGGGAAGGGCGGGGCATTTTGCACAGCTCGAAGCTAGTTGGAGGTGCCACTGCAAAACAAAACCAACGAGAAAATCCGTCAATAACAAGTAGATTTGTTTTATAGCTTATTTCAAAATTTTCAAGTCAAGATATATATTTCGAATCGATCAATCAAGCACCACACAACATTTCAAACTACAACAAACAAATTTAAATCAATCAATCAATCAAAGGAATCAACGACTCAACTAAATCAGGCCAATCAATCAATCAAGCCGATAGCGTGAGCACTCAAGTTCAATCAATACATCAATCAAGCAGCACAACACATTCTAAACTATAACAAATAAATTTAAATCAATCAATCAACCAAGAATGTCCTACCTGGAAATGGCTCCCCACATCCTTCACTCCGTCCGGTTCGACCAGGGACTCCATCAAATGATCCACCATCGCCGCCGTGTCATTTTCGATGTCACGTATGTCCAGGGCGAAGACCGGCGGAATTTGGACGTTGTACAGCACGTCTGTGACGAAGGCTTCGATGCGCGGTCTCCAAGCTTCCCCGGAAAGTGGGACGTCCCCGTATTTGGTCAGCTCAAAAGTGATGTCGGTGAGGAGACGCCGGAGTGCGGACAGGTCGAAGGAGCTCCTGGCAGAGCGGAGCGCACGAGCAATCTGCTGGAAGAGGCTGCTGATGCGCAGGTCGGAAGATCCGACTCCGGATTTCGCCGCGGGAATTTCTCCCAGAATCGGTTCCGATGAAGAAGACATGCCGTGTACGGAATCGGTGATGAAAATCAAATGGCACGAGTACGAAAGGAGGCAAGGTATTCGAGTAACTTGTGATTAATTAAATTGAGACTTGCGATATTTGGGTAAATCAAAATGTCTGTACAAATCGTCCATTTCAGTCAGTGAAAATGCGTTGTCATTTGTTATTGACATGCTCTATTGAATTACTGCGGTTGGTTGATTGGTCGGTTGATTGGTCCGTCAATGGTGTCAGTCGTTCAGATCCATCAATCAACGATCAATCACACTGTCACTAGGAGCAGCTCACAATCATACCGGAGAGTGGGTGGGAGCAGCTAGAAAACCACGACATTCGAATAGGATCAAAGCAAATTTTCTCCGATTGAAAAATTCTTGAGACTATTCAATTTAATTGTTCCTTCCCTGGGTGTTTTACTTGCAGGTGCAGTTCATTAACTCAGCGATCAGCAATAGTGCCGGTCAATCTGTGTCTGTCTCTCTGCCTCTCAGTCAGTCTATCTGTTGGTAGGTCCCGGACAGACAGACCGCCTATCTGTCTGTCTGTCTGCCTGCCTGCCAATCAGTCTGCTTATCTGCCTGTCTATCTATCTATCTATCTATCTATCTATCTGTCTGCCTGTCTGCTTATTTGCCTGTCTTTCTGTCTGTCTGTCTGTCTATCTATCTGCTTGCCTATCTGTCTGTCTGTCTGTCTGTCTGTCTGTCTGTCTGTCTGTCTGTCTGTCAGTCTACCTGTCTTTCTGTCTGTCTGTCTGCTTATCTGCCTGTCTTTCTGTCTGTCTGTCTGTTTGTGAGTATCTGTCTGTGTTCCCCAATGTCTTTGCATTTATCTTGTATCTTGGTCGCTCGCTATTCTATCGTTTATTTCTGCATACACAAAGGACAAAGCATTATTGCGACCTCTGCTTCTGGTGAGAAAGGTTATTGCGGACAAAGCATCGTAGATGTATCCATATTTTCAGACTCGATGTTTGAGTAACTGAATGTGAGCGTGAATGTCGTTAGACAGTGGGTGCTGAGAATTTGAGCTTCAAATGAGTGGAAATGGCGGAAAAAGGGTCTGCCCGGAAGTCGGGATCGTTCATGACTGCCGTCATCGTAGCGATATTCTGCGACCTACGAGTGAAAAAAAAGAAGAAAAAAATTAGTACGAAAAAAAACGGTCTGCCTGCCTGATAGTTCGTTCAGTTCAATGTCTGGATATGTGTCTGCCTGATACTTAGTTCAGTTCAATGTCTGGATATGTGTCTGCCTGATAGTTCGTTCAGTTCAATGTCTGGATATGTGTCTGCCTGACAGTTAGTTCAGTTCAATGTCTGGATATGTGTCTGCCTGATAGTTCGTTCAGTTCAATGCCTGGATATGTGTCTGCCTGACAGTTCGTTCAGTTCAATGTCTGGATATGTGTCTGCCTGATACTTAGTTCAGTTCAATGTCTGGATATGTGTCTGCCTGATACTTAGTTCAGTTCAATGTCATCTGTTCCAACTTACTGTTCCTCCGCTCGAGCCTTCCGCTTCTTTAAGGGCTTATACTTCGCAACGCCATCCCTGGGGAAAACACAAACCAATCACTCATGTCGCTAGCTCTGCACAAAAAAGAGCTAGATGAAAAATTAAATCCATGCCTGACGTACGATATCTTCTTCTCCCGTTGGGTGGTGACGTCTTTGAGGAAGGATGACATGTCCGACAGTGCCGACAGCATCGGCTGAGTGTCACCGATTACGGCCTTCTTCTCTCTTTTGGCCTGCGCTTTGGCTTCCAATTTCGCAGTCTGAACACCTTCAACTTCTGCAAATTTATTAGAAATGTCCGATAAGTCAGCCATTTAAATATTCAGCTACAATACTTTTCGCGATTAAATTATTTCCAACTATGTAATTATTATTCAACTAATCATAACACTAGTTCAAGTCAACTCTTCGAAATTAGATTTAAATTTCCGATCACTTTTTCCATTTAAAATAAAACAACCCAAGTCGAGCTGAGCCGAGTCGAGCCGGGTCGAGTCGAGCCGAGTCGAGCCGAGCCGAGTCGAGCCGAGCCGAGCCGAGCCGAGTCGAGTCGAGCCGAGCCGAGCCGAGTCGAGTCGAATCAAGCTGAGTCGAGTCGAGCTGAGTCGTGCGGAAGTGAGCTGCGTCAAGTCGAGTCGAACTGAGTCGAGTCGAGCCGAGCTGAGTCGAATCGAACTGAACTGAGTCGAGTTGAGTCGAGTTGAGTCGAGTCGAGCCAAGCTGTGCCGAGCCGAACCGAGTCGAGCTGAACCGAGCCGAACCGAGCCGAACTTACTTTTTTGCCACAATTGATGCCGTAGATCCTGCTTGGTCTTCTTCTTCATCTGCGCGTACGTTGAGGACTTCGCGGAGAGGGTCGTGGCAATGGTGTTGCGCTCCTCGAATTCGGCAAACTGCTGCTTCAGAAGCTGCGAGGTGATTTTGGGTGCAGCCCGCAGCGTGTCCGGGGTGAACAACTCATCAATTAAAGATTGCTAGGACGGAGAAGTTGATATTGAAATAATGTCCGCACAAAAGCGCCACTACGATGTGCGATTGTGGAAAACCGGAAACTCGTAGGAAAATTACACTGGGCTCAGAAGGGCCGGAAAGTCCTCCCGCCATTCCGGGCGACGACGAGAACTCCGATTTCAGCAGAAGTCGCTCTCTGTCTTCTGTAAATAAACAAGTCAATCAATCAATCAATCAATCAATCAAAGAAACAATTGATTAAGCAACTGTACTAGCAGGTTGAATCAATCAATCAATCAATCGACCAATTGTACTAGCAGGTTGAATCAATCAATCAATCGATTAAGCAATTATACTAGCAGGTTGAAGTAACGAACGACATTCACGTCAATCAATCAATCAATCACTGAACCACTTGCAAACTTCATGCATGCACGGCCAATCTTTCAGCGCTCACATTAGTTAGAGGTCGCCGTAAAAGCCGCGGTTCATTCATTCACTCACCTTTCGGTTGCTGATGCGACGTCAAGTTGTGATACTTTTGCCGAAGCTTCCGTACTTTTCCCATGGCACCGTGTGAGAATCTCGGAGGTCCCGATGTAAGAAAAGGCAAGATCCACGGACTCGTCTCAACTGCTCTCCAGTATTTGAAATTTAAGTATGTAGTCTACTTAATTTGAAATATTACTCGTCGTGTGGAAATCAAAGTAAATTACAGAACAGTCGCAACGCATCAAGCAAGCATGACTAAATGATTTGATTTTTCTCACAACGGAATTTCGGAAATCAATCAAGTCAATCAAAACTCACACTTTGTTCGCAAAGGTAAGCGAACTTGTTCGCAAAGATATGCGAACTTTGTTCGTGATCTGCAAACTTTGTTCGCCGTGGTATTCCGATTTGTTCGCCGCGGTATTCCGACTTGTTCGCCGCGATATTCCGACTTGTTCGCCGCGGTATTCCAACTTGTTCCATGTTCGGTATTTCAATGAAAGAACATTTGATGGATCGATTGATTGATTGCAGAAAAGAGTAGTGACGCTGCAGGCACTAAATAAAGCTTCAAATTCCCAAAAAAATCGCAAGATCTTACTAGTATTAAAGTTATTGTTGCAGTTTTGAATGGACGTCAATCTGAAGTTCCTAGCATTAGCCAAGGATCTGGCCGGCACTGGGGACGCAACTATTCGCATCACCGCGGAGGAATCTCCCTTCACCGTCGGCAGTTTCCTCGCCAAACTTATCCGCACATTTCCCCGGTACGTACAGTCGACTCGGATGTCTCTCCTTTCGGTTTATAACCCCGCAAAACGTTTTACGGCATAACACATCGTCTGCCAGGTTGGGCGAGATCAAAGATCAGCTGATTCTGGCGCACAACTTGGAGTATCTCGATCTGCAGAATCCGTCGGCCAGTTTTGAGCTGAAGGAGGGCGACGAAATCGCCGTTTTGCCGCCTGTCAGTGGGGGATAACATCCGGGGAGGAAGGGATTATGGACTTCGCGGAGATTTGCGAGGAGAAGTTCGACATTAATCGCTATCTCGGGCTGTTGTGCCATCCGGGATGTGGCGGGACGTCCGTGTTTATGGGTAATCAATCAATCAATCAATCAGACGAACAGAAATTCATTCAAGCAAATTGGCAGTTAATCAATCAATCAATCGACCAAACGAACAGAAATTCATTCAAACAAATTGGCAGTTAATCAATCAATCAATCGACCAAACGAACAGAAATTCATTCAAGCGAATTGGCAGTTAATCAATCAATCAATCGACCAAACGAACAGAAATTCATTCAAGCGAATTGACAGTTAATCAGTCAATCAATCAACAGTACCTGTGTTTATGGGTAGAATGGCCAAGCAATCAATCAATCAGTCGACCAAACGAACAGAAATTCATTCAAGCGAATTGGCAGTTAATCAGTCAATCAATCAACATTACCTGTAAGCAGTCGAAAAGCTTTTTGAACGAAAGACATCGGTCAATCAATAATCAATCAACCGTGGTACTATGTGGTGGCCAACTCATTCAATCATGCAGTCCATCTCGTACTGTAATCTCATTAGAGTGATGTGAGTGTGATCGACTGACGGTTAAAGCGGCTGTTTTTGCAGGAACCTCGAGGTGTACGTCCAAAATAAGTGATAAAACGGTGAAAGCCCTCGATTACACGGTGCGTCTACTCTACAGTCCCTCTAGTGCGGCTGCTGTCAAGAGTGCGGGGTCAGTGTTGTTTGTCTTTAATTGTAGGCCTACGTTCCTATGGCGGTGAAGAAGCTGAAAGACGTTTGTGCAAATGCCCGGCGAACTTGTGCTGTTGGCAATATCGTTGTGGCACATCGTGTCGGGTTAGTCCCCAAATTGTTCAGGAACAGTTCGATCAACCTTTGCCTTGTTTGTTGAGATGCGGCACTGTCTGTCTGTCTGTCTGTCTGTCTGTCTGTC